>JABUQX010039844.1:0-25000 GCA_015478945.1 Trachelipus rathkii | reverse complement strand
GTTTGATCATCGGACTCGGCTCGCACTACGTAGCATGTCTTCTCAGACGGCCCACGCCCGCCTTCCCCATGAGATAACCTCCAACCCCGGCCAGCAAAGCATCGTCCAAGCAGCTCAAGCCGGCTCGAAAAAATAAGGCTCTACTTTTCCGTTAAAAGCGGAAATCCGCCTTTTTTCGACCTCGTAGCAGGGGAAAGCTGGACCGCCACGGCTGCACCCTCGCCGGGACTCGACCCCTCGATTGAGTTTTTCACTTTTGGTCCCGAAGACCACCACCTCGTCTCTAGCGATCTCTCCGACCTCCGGATACGACTCTAGTCCCGAGAGAGCTTATTTCCCAGTGAAGGCAGGGAGACATAATGCCTCTCGCTCTCCTACTTTACGTAGGAGCGCTGCGACAACTGTGAGAAGACACTCGTGTCCCGCCCCAGCAGCCAGTCGGTCTCATCGAGCTTTGCGCCTGCTGACACAGGCAGGACGCGGGAGGTCTCCATCAGCCTCATCCCCACGACTCTAGGCCCTGAGTTACCACGTCCTTAACGCAAGAGAAGAGCACGTACATTGACATTAACACGGGATGCTTCGAAACCTCCGAGCTGTGAACACCGGAGAAAAACTACATCTCCCGGGATAAGCTGGCAGGGTGGATTTGTGGCGCGGGCGATCGACTCCATGTTGTCTTCGATGCGGAGCAGGAAGCAGGAGACGGGCTCGCCGCGCTGCCTTGCGAGTTACGAAGCGCCTTGGCGGGCTTTCGCTCACACAGGAAAGACCTCCTTCTTCTTCTCGCGAGAGGGCCAATCTTCAAGTCGGGGTAAAGTGTTCTCGACTCGGCCGCCTACGTAGGATGTTCAGACGCCCAAGGCGCCGCTTCTTCCCCGATAAACCTCCCACCCCGCCAGAAAGATCGGCCAAGAGCTCAACGGGTCGAGAGAAAGGCTCTACTTCCGTCAAAAAAGGCGGAAAAATCCGGCCCTCTTTTCGACCTCGAAGCAGGGAAACCTCGACCGCCACGGCTGCACCCTCTCCGGGACTCGACCCCTCGATTGAGTTTTTCACTTTTGGGATACCCGGAAGACCGCCACCTGTTCTGGCGGTCTCTCCGCACCTGCGCGTAGGACGCTGGTCGAAGAGAGCCTTATATTCCCGAGGTGAGAGGGAACACCAAGGGACTAGACATAAGCCTTCCGCTCTCCTACTCTTACGTAGGAGCTGCCGGAGCAATTGACGGAAGGAGTCACTCCGATGTCCCGCCCCTAGCCTGCGGGTCCTCATCTGAGCTTTGCCCAGCCTGGACACAGCGAAGACGCGTGGATGTCTATCCCATCCCGGGCCATCGAGTCCCACGCTCTAGCCCTGCGTACCACTCCTGAAGCCAGAGAGAAGACTGACATACATTACACGGGGGAGTCGGAAACCTCCGAAAGTGAGTGACACCGGAGAAACCATCTCCCGGTTGCACTCAAAACGTCCTTCCCTGTTCCACCCCTCTCCGTAGCTACATGACTATTCGGGCGAGAGTGAGAGAACGACGGTTCGATGATGGTGTCTGCACTGAGAGAAGCGTCAATTGGCACCTTCCTCCAGAGCAAGTCTCTACTTCTCGAAAGGATGCCCATCTTACAAGTCCGGGTAAAGGTGTTGTCTCGACTGTGCTTCTCCTCGTACGCCGCTACAAGGCGCGCCCATGAGCTGACCACTCCGAGATAACCCCTCACCCGCTAACAAGATCTTCCAAAGACCTTTGCAAGCTCGAGCAAAGCCATACTTTCCGTTCAAAACGGAAAATCCGGCCTTTTTCGACCAAAAATCAGCGGAAAAGTTCGATCCACCCGCTGCACCCCTCTCGGGACCTATGACACCTCGATTTTGAGTTTTACACCTTTGGTCACGGAAGACCGCCTCGTCCCTGCAGTCTCTCCGTACCTCCGCTTCTCCACTCCGTCGAGAGAGCAATATCCACCGTGAGAGGGCACGGGACATAAAAAATGCCTGTGAAAACTTGAACCTGGTTAGTACTGAACAGATGTCACGAACAGCTCACAAGACACGACTCGCCCGCCCAGCCGGCGTTTCTCATCCGAGCTTTGCCCTCCTGACCACAGCAGCACCATGGGGAGTCCTCCCATCCGCTCAGTCCCCACGCTCTAGCCCTGCGTCCACTCCTGACCCGCAGAGAGAGATGGGCGTGACATTATACAGATTAACACGGAGTAGCTGCGAGAACCGTGCCAGCTGGGACACCCGGGAAAAACTCAATCTCCGGCTTGCGGGCTCACATGCGTCTTGCCCTGGCCACCCCTCCTCGGCTCTACTAATCGCGGGAGACGTCGAGGAACGACGGTTCGATAGATTGGTTCTGCCTGAGAGAAGCTCCTTGTCACCTTACCTCCAGGGAGTAAGTCCTTCACATTCTCGGAAGAGATGCCAATCTTCAAGTCGGGTAAAGGTGTCTCGGACTGGGCTCTCCTCGTACCGCTACAAGCGGAACCAAGACTGCCACTCCGAGAGAACCCCTCACCCGCCTAAAAGATCGTCAAAGACCTTGGCAGGTCGAGGCAAAAGCTCTACTTTTACCCGTTGAAAAGGCGAAAAATTCCGCCTTTTTCGACCAAATCACGGAAAAGTTCGATCACCCCGCTGCACCCTCTCCGGGACTTGCACCACCCGTCATATTTCTGAGTTTTTTCACCTTTGTCACGACAGACCCGGCCTCGTCCATGCAGTCTCTCCGACCTCCGGGCTCCCACTCGCTCGAGAAGCAATATCACCGTAGAGAGGCCACGGGGACATGAATAATCCTGTGAAACTTGCCTGGTTGTTACCTGGAAAGGATGTCACCAAAACAGCTCATCAAGACACCTACATCGTCCCGCCCCAGCCTTGCGTTCTCATCGAGCTGTTGCCTCCGACACAGCAAGAACGCAGGGGAGCCTCCCATCCCGCCTCAGATCCCCACGCGCGTAGGCCCTGCTACCACTGCTGAACCGCAGAAGAGAGACTGACGATGCACATTAACACGGGATGCTCGGAAACTCCGATGGTGACACCCGGAGAAACTCATCTCCCGGTTGCACTCAACATCGTCTTCCCTGTTCCACCCATCCTCGCTGCTGACTACTATCGGGGAGCAGTGCAGGAAACGACGCGGTTCCGATGATCGGTCTGACCTGACGAGAAGCGCCATTTGCACTTCCTCCAGGAGAAGTCCTACTATTCTCGAGAGATGCAATCCTTTCAATCGGAGTAAAAGGTTATGTCGTCGGACTGTGCTCTAACCTCGTAGCGCATAACCAAGGCGGGCCCACGGACTGCCAGCTCCGAATAACCCTCACCCGCCTAAAAGATCGGGTCCAAGCACGCTTTGCAGGTCGAGACGAAAAAGCTCTACCTTTACCTTGTGAAAAGCCGAAAATTCCAGCCTTTTCGGACCAAAATCACCGAGGAAAAGTTCGATCACCCGGCGGCACCCTCTCCGGGACTTGACACCTCGATTTTGAGTTTTTCACCTTTGGTCACGGAGGACCGCCTCGTTCCTGCAGTCTCTCACGTCACCGCTTCCCACTCGTCAATCGAGGAGAGCAATATCACCTGAGAGGGCCCCGGGACAAATAGCCTCGGAACTGCCTGGTTAGTCCGGGAAGGACTCGTCACAACAAGCTCACAAGGACACTACTCTCGCCGCCCCACCGGCGTTCTCATCGAGCTTTGCCCCCCTGACACAGGCAGACGCGGTGGACGTCCTCCCATCCCGCCCAGCCCACGCTCTAACCATAGCGACCCTGCGTACCAGACTCCTGACCGCAGAAAAGACGTGACATGACAATTAACACAGGAAATGCTCGGAACCTCCGAGTGTGACACCCGCGAGAAACTCATCGTCCCCGCTGGCCACCATATCTTTCCCTGTTCCACTCTCCAAGCGCGATCTATGTCTCGTATGAGTTAGGGGAGCAGGGCGATGATGGGGTTCGTACTGCCATGGCTGATCGAGAAGCTTCCGGTAAGCTAGCGTCAGACCTAGGTGGAGATTCCTACCGTATCAGCCTTGTCCCACGTCTTAGGCCTGTCATACCGACCTCCTGATACCAGAGAGACCTGCATTGGACATTGGTAGCTGCAGGATACTTCGACCTCTCGAGAGTGGAGCTGCGCAATTGATTACTACTGCCAGCAGCCTGCAGAATGCCTCTTCCACTCTCCTACGTAGTCATCTTTGCTCCAATCTCCATGCCCTCGACACGCCGCACCTGCGTTCCGGCCCGAACCCAAGTATGTCTCTTATCTCACTCGGGCACCCCCTATATCCAAGTGGGCAAGAAATTCGTCAAATACATGTGCCAGAACACTCGTACGTTTTTTTTTTGCTCCGAAAATTTGATAGAAAATAACATTTAAAGGCTTGAAAGCGCTCCTTAAATAAAATAATTATAATAGAAAAAAAATTTTTCGCGCGGCGCCTCACTACCCCTCTCTTAATACATTAATCTTCCACCTCGCCCGGAATATACCACCCCAACCGAATCAGCAAAGAATTAGTCAAACAAATTTTGGGGTCGCAGGTGGCTTAACTTGAAATTTTCTGCGATCCTTTCAACAACTTCCAGGAGAGACGTTCTCGAAGACCGAGACGAGCCTACTGGTAGTCTCTCCTGGAGATGTTTTTTCGAAAAACCAACTTTTTTTTTGTAGCAGCGGCTCTAAACAAAAATCGAACAAAAATTCAACACCCGCCGACCAAAATTTCGACCAAACCAGACTTCGTGAGAGCACGTTTCAGACCCAGACGAGCTGGGTAAGCTCGTTGCGAGACATTTTGAAAATTCCCTATATAAATTCCTCCAGAGAATGTCTGTGGGGCATGGCTATTGAAAACCATCGAAAAAATTCTTAAGTCCCCCGACCAAAAGATTTCGAACCAAACCAGACTTCGGGAGAGCACGTTTTCAGACCACGGACGAGTACTGGACAAAGTCTCGCTTCCAGAGACACATTATGCTAATCACCGCATTTTGTCGCCAAAATTTATTCAATCGCCCACTCGGCAGAACTCGACGAAAAATATCTAAAGTTCCCGACCAATAATTTCGAGACCCAAACCAGACTTCGGAGAGAGCGCGTTCTCAGACCCAGATGCGAGTACGGGGGTACTGATCGTGTGCGAGACATCTTTTTAAATTCCCGTATATAAGAATTTTCGCGAAATCTCTGGAGCAGAGCTTATCGAAAAGCGCAAAAATTCAAAGTCACCCAAGACCAAAATGTTCGACCAAGACCAGACTCGGGAGAGCACGTTTCAACACCCAGTACGAGTACTGTGGGCGACTCTCGTTCAGAGTCACTTTCCTAATCGCCAGCACATTGTTCGGGAACCGACCGACCAGAAATTTTTAAAACAAATCCAGCAGCTCAACCTTCGAGGGAAAATTTCTGACCTCTGCGGCGGGCCCTATGAATACGCCCTTGCTCTGCAGCGTCGCCGAGAACCACTTCCGCCAAATCCAGTGTTTTCACGTGGACAATCTCGCGCAGCGAAACTTCCTTCCTTCCGCCGCCGACTCAGGGATCGGAAAGAGGAATCTCTCAGGCAACACCGCGCGCAGGAGGCATTTCAAAGTCGATTTGTGACTAAGGGGGGAAGATATCTACCGATGGCGCCATAGTTGATCGCCCTGGATGCGAGCGCGGGGCCGAGATATCACCTTCCCAAATCCAGCTTATGTCACGGAAATCTCGCGCAGCGAAAACTCCTCTCCTCCCAGGCCCCCCGCCGGTACTTAGAGGCCAAAAGAGGAGCTTTCTCGGGACAACAACGCGCGAGATTTCCAAAGTCGCAGTGGACTGAGGGGATATCTTCTTATCCGGTGGCAGCCATATGATCGCCGTTGTCGAGCGCGCCGAGAAATACCTTCCCAAATCCAAGTTTTCACGGAAAATCTCGCGCAGCGAAACTTCCCTGTCCTACCCGCGCAGGGGACCGAGGTCAGAAGAGGATTCTCACAAACAACGCGGCTGAAGATTATTCCCAAAGTCGCGATTTTGGACTGAGGGGGATATCTCTTAACCGCTTGGGCGGCCATACTGATTCCGCCTTGTCGGACGCGCGAGCCGAGAAAACCTTACCCGCAAATCCAGCATTCACGAACATCCGCGCAGCGGAAAACTCCTCTCCTTACCCAGGCCCCGCCGGGACTTAGAGTCCAAACAGGAGCTTGCTCGGTGGCGGTAGGGCCGAACAAAACCCACGGGCGGCAGATTTCCCGAAAGTCGGAATTTTGACTGAGGATTTCTTTACCGTGGCGCGCCATATGATGCGCCCCGTCGAGGCTCGGCCAAAAATAACCCTTCCTAAATCCCGAGGTCTTCACGGGAAATCTCGCGCAAAGCGAAACCTCCTTTCCTTCACCGCCGGACTCGAGGTCGAAGGAAGGAGCTTTCTCAGCAACCAACGTCGCGATGATTTTTCCAAAGATACGGATTTCTGACCGAGACGGGACCTACTCACCGCTGGCAGGCCATATGATTCGCCCTTGTCGGCGCAGGCGCGAGAAATGCGGCTTCCCGAATCCAGGTGTATCACGAGAAAATCCTCGAGCGCCAGCGGAAACCATCCTTTTCCTTCCCGCCGGTGACTCAGGGGGTCGAAAGAGCGAAATTTCTCATGCAACATTGCGGGAGATTTCCAAAGTCGGATTCGAAATCTTATTTTCCGCTAAGTCACCCTGAAGCTATGCGTTTTCTCAGCGGAATCAACAGCACGCTGGTAAGCAAATCTTTCAATTCGAATCCGCGAAAACCCGGGACCGGGGTGGCAAACTTCGTTGCCGTGGCGCTCTAGTGATCGACCCTTGTCGAGCGCGGCCGAGAAAAGCCCTCCCCAATCCGGCTCTTCACGGAAATCTCGCGCAGCGTAACCTCCTTTCCTTCCCGCCACGGAACTCAGGTCGGCAAAGGAAGATTTCTCATGGCACAACGCGCGAATTTCCAAGAGTCGGAATTATGAGCTGGGAGGGGGGAGAATCTCGTGTACCGCTCGCGGCCTAGGAATTGATCGCCCTTGTCGAGCGCGGCCGAGAAAAGCCTTTTCCCGCATCCAGGTTTTCACGGAAAAATCACAGCGCAGCGAAACCTCCTTTCCTTCCCGCCGCGACTCAGGGTCGAAAGAGATTTCTCTTGCAACAACGCGGGAGATTTTCCAAAGTCGGACTTTGGACCTCGTATTTTCCGCTAAGGCACCCTGAGCTATGCAAATCTCAGGGAATCAACTGAAATTTCTTGAGGGACTGTAGCCGAAATTTTTCAATTCGGAATCCCGAAAACCCGGACCGTCCGGGGCAAAACCTCTTGACCGTCGGGCGCTCAGAATGATCGGCCCTTGGTCGAGCGCGGCCGGAAAATGCCTCCCAATGACCGGCCTTCACCGAGAGACGGAATCTCGCGGGCGCAGCGAAACCTCCGTTTCCTGCCCGCCGGATCCAGGGTCGGAAAGAGGAGATTCTCAGTCTAACAACGCGCGAGTTTCCAATCGGATTTTTGGACTGGGGGTAGCAACTCTTACCCTGGGCGGCCATATGATCGCCCTTGTCGAGCGCGGCCGAGAAAGCCGTTCCCAATCCAAGTTTTTAACTCAACTTAGTTTTGTTCTTCCGAAGACTTTCACATTCACTTTCAAGACTTTCACATTAGATCTTTGTCTTGGGGCAGAGAGTGGAAAGAAAAAAAGAAAGGAACATCGCGGGCCAGAAATAATCCAGAGTCGAGTTCGAAATCGTATTTCCAAATGCTAAGTCACCCTGCAGCATATCAATTCTCAGGAATCAACAGCACGCTGGACCCTTAGACAGAATTTTCAATTACGAACCCAAAACCGGACCGTACGGGGCAAAACCTCTTCGCCGGTGGGCCGGCTCTAGATTCGCCCTTAAGTCGAGCCGCGGCCGAGAAATAGCCCTCCCCCAAATCCGGCTCTTCCGGGAAATCTGCGGCGCAGCGAAAACCTCCTTTCCTTCCGCCGGACTGCAGGTCCGACAGAGCGAGATTTCTGCAAGGAACAAACGCGCGAGATTTATCACAAAGTCGGATTTATGAGAGCTGAGGGGAATATCCTTACCCTGGCGCCATTGATGATCCCCTTTGTCGGAGCGCGGCCGAGAAATGCCTCCCGAATCCGGTTTTGCACGGAAAAATAACATCGACGCAAGCGAAACCTCTCTCTTCCTGCCCGCCGGGACTCGAGGTCGAAAGGAGGAGATTTCTCTTGCGAATGCATCGCCGGAGATATTCAAAAGTCGATCGAAAATCGTGATGTTCACTCTAAGTTCACGCCTCTATAAGCGTTTCCAGAGAATCAACAGCACTGCACGCTGGACTTAGCGAATTTTTCAAATTTTCAATCCCAAACCCGGACCGTGGGGCACAACTCTTGCCGTGGCGCTCGATGATCCGCCGCTATGTCGAGCGCGGCCTGAGGAAATCCCTCCCCAATCCGGCTCTATCACGGGAAATCCCGCGGCAGCCGAAGACTCACTTTCCTTATCCCCGCCCGCACGGGACTCGGGTGGTGCGAAAAGGGAGTATTTGCTCACGGCAACGAACCCGCGCGGGAGAATTATCCAAAGTGGATTTGACTGAGGGGACTATCTACTACCCTGGCCGCCCATATGATCCGCCCTCGGCGAGCGACTGGCCGAGAAATACCTTCCCGAATCCCACCTTTCACAGGAAAACCTCTCGCGCAGCAAACCTCCCTCCCTTCCCCCGGGAACTCAGGCGAAGGATCTATTACTTCAGCGAACATGACGGGCGACGATTTTCCCCAAACGGATATTAATGGTCCGACGAGTAGGGAAAACTCTCTACGTGGGCGGCCATTATGATACGCCCTATGTCAAGAGCGGGCCGAGAAATGCTCCCGAATCAGGTTTCACGGGAAAATCTCCGCGCCAGCGAAACCCCTCTCTCTTCCCGCCGGACCTCAGGGTCGAAAAAGAGGGAGCTTTCTCGGACAAATCGCGGGGAGATTTTCACAAAGTCCGATTCGAAATCGTATCTTTCCGCCTAAGTCACCCTGAAGCACTTGCGAAATCTCAGGGACGATCACACAGCACCTGGACTCTTGGCGAAAGAGAATAGTGGTCAGATAATGCGAATCCCAAACCCCGGACCGTAAGGCGCAAACCTCTTGACCGTGGCCCGCTCTATTGATCGCCTTGTCGAGAGCGCGGCCGAAAATGCGCGTCCCGAATCCCACCGGGTTGTCACAGCGATAGATCTCGCGCAGCGAAAACTCCGCTCCTTCCCGCCGGGAAGATTAATATCAGTTAGAGGAGCTTTCTCAGGGCAAAGCCGCGCGAGATCATTCCGAAGTTCAGAATTCAAGAACTCGTCATTTCCGCAAGTTCCCATGAGCGTACGACGTTCCAGGACTCCAACAAGACTCTGAGACTCTGAGACGAAATATTCAATTTCGAAATCCGACACCAAGACCGAGGGAATATCTCTTACGTGGCGTTCCCGTAATGAATCGCCCCTTAGTCGACGCCCGCGCCATGAAAATGCCCATCCCAATCCGGCTCTCACGTGAAAACTCGCACGCAGCGAAACCTTTCCTTCCCGCCGGGACTCAGCGGTCAGAAATAAGGAAGTTCTCAAAGCAACAACGCCGATGCGGGAGATCTTTCCCAAAGTCGCGAACTTTGGACACGAGGAAAAGAATATCTCTACCCTGGCAGGCCATATGGATCGCCGCTTGTCGGACGCAGACCGAGAATGCCCTTGCCCGAATCCACGTATCTCACGGATTACATCGCGCAGCAAAACTCCTCTCCGCGTTCTCGCCTGCAGAAAACCTTTCGCTAAGACACTGAGAGGGCAGAGAGTCTCTGTCAAAGGCTTCCGGTTCGAAGAAGGATTCTGACTAGCTTCGTGCCCTCACGCTTATAAAAAGCGGAATGCCTTGCGCAGAAAACAGCATCCCCGAAGACTTAGACGGTACAAAGAGAGCTATTCTCGGACATGCGCGCAGATATTATTCCGAAGCCTCCTGGAATCTCGCCAGAATAGAATGTTCCGCAAGTCACCCTGAGCTATAGCGTTCTGCAGGACCGTCAGACAGCCAGCGCTCGGACTTAGCGAAAATTTTCAATTTCGAATCCCAAACCGACCGAGCCGGGGCAAACCTCTTGCTGGGACGGCCACATGAATCCGCACACTCGTGAGTCGGGCCGAGCAGAAACTGACCATTCGCGAATCCCAGACTTTTCACGGGGATGATCCGCGCAGCGGAAGAACTGCTCTCCTTCCCCGGGACTCAGGGTTCGAAAGAGAGGGCTATCCTCTCGGACACATCGCGCTGAGATATTCCGAAGTTGGAAGATTCGAAGAATAGAATTAGCGCCAAGTCACCCTGAGCTATGCGCTTTCAGGAACCTCAACAGCAGCGCTGGGATTAGCAAATTATTCTCAATTTCAGAATCCCCAAAACCCGAGAGCCGACGGGGACAAGACCTCTTACCAAGTAGGGTGGGGGGGTGTGTATGGCCATATAGACTCAGCCCTATAGTTCGAGCGGAGCGGACGAGAAATGCTGCTCTCCGAGATCCAGCCGTTTTTCACGGAGATATTCTCGCGCGAGCGAAAAAGCTCCTCTCCTCTTCCTTCCCGTGCGCAAACCCTTTCGCTAAGACAGTGAGATGGCAGTCTCTGTCAAAGCAATCCGGTTCGACGGATGTCTGACGTCTCGTCCCTAACTCGTGTTCAGAAGCGGAATGCCTGGCCAGAACAGGCATCCCGCAGGGGAACTTAGAGAGCAAAAGACGGAAGGAGGAGGTCACAGAACATACAACAGCTATCAAAGCTGAAGACGACAAAAATAGAATTTTCCGCGCCAACACTGCTTCGTAGTGATGAACTAGCAGTGAAACAATTAAAGATACAATGAACCCCGGCAAGAGAGCAAACGTTAGCGTGAATCCTGTAATTGTTCCTGCTGTTAAGCTGATGACTTTGTTAATGCAGCTTTGAACGGCGAGACGATACGTCGCGCAGCGATGAAACTCCTCTCCTTAAGCCTCCAGCGAAACCCTTTGCCCATCAGACAGTGAAGAGGAACAGGTCTCTGTCAAAAGCGGCCGGGTTCGAGTCCCGACTCTCGTCCCTTACGCTCGAAAGGACGGACTGAGGGGGGGCACAGACAGCCTTTCTCGCCGGGACTTAGAGTCGAAAGAGTAGCTTTCTCGGGCAACAGCGCGCGAGATATTCCAGTGTCGGGTAAGCGGTCGGGTCGGCCTTTCGCGCGCCCGCGAAAGGAAAGATAAACAGTTTTATTTGTTATCTGAAGTCCTGCTCTCAGCGGAGTATGTTTAACTCTACCTGGTTTAGGCAATCCACCTGGTCCAGGTCGCTGTCACATCACCCTCAAGCAACTCACAGTTGCCTGCCGCTTGATTACCGAATCAAAAAAAATACATGGTATAACCCCCCGGCGCGGGGGGCCCTGTGAGCCGAGGCCAGCGCGTTCGCGCAAGGCATGCCAGCAGGAGCTTGACGATGCAGTTTGATTCGAAAATGCACTGCAGCCCGGCAGACCTTTGGACTTAGAAAAAGAGAAAAGAGGAATAAAAAATTAATCTTCAAAACTGCCACAGCAGCAGCCAGACACTAAGGTCTGCATTGCTGCCTGACTTCGTGAGCCTAAGCAATCTTTGAGTCACTTCCTTTCCCCGGCATCTGCGTGTTAGACTCTGGATTCGGACAAAAAGTTTATTCTTTACTCCACAGGCAGCACAGACCCTGAAACTACAATTGGTCGCTGGGTGCTACAATAAAGCCTGCGTACGAAGGCCTACTCAAGTAGTCCTTCTCCAGGCGTCACTGCGGGAGGAATTTCGCGAGAACGAAATCGTCGTCCGTTGCCTCCAGCGGAAAAACCTTTGTTGCCTACGACAGTGAGAAAGCATAAGTCATGCTCGACCAGCGTAGCCAGGCTCCGGAGGGATTCAGAGCCTACGTTCCCCTTGAAGCGTTACAAGCGATCATTCACAGCTTACCAGAACAGGCATCCCGCCCGGGACTTCGAGATCGAAAGAGTCGAGCTTCCTTCAGGCAACCATGATCGCGACGAGAATAGGTTCCAGAGTGTAAGATTTCGAAATACGTTAGTTTTGCCGTCAGAAGTCACCCTGAGCTATTGGCGGTCTCTCAGGATGCACGCACGCTGGTCTTGAAAGCGAAATTTCAACATTCGAATCCAAACCCCGATCGACACAGAAAAGTTGTTACTATTACTCCATCAGGCAGCAGACCTACAAACTACAATTCGGGGGCGGCGTTGCTAACACTGCTTCGTCTAAGATGGCTGAATCAGAGGATCCTCCTCACAGGTCAGCTGGAAATGCGTCGCGCCAGACTGAAAAGCTCCTCTCCGTTTCCTCCAGCGAAGACCCTCTCGCCTAAGACAGTGAGAGGGGCACGTCTCTGTCAAAGCCGCCCGGGCTCGCAGGGATTCCCGACTCTCCTCCCTTAAAGGCGGAATGGCAGGCCTTACCAGAACAGGCATCCCGCCGGACTTCGAGTCGAAACGGGAAGGCTTGTCAGCACACTGCGCGGCGGAGATAGTTCCAGGGTTGCGATATTGCGCAAATCGTTATTTTCCGCTAGAGCACCCTGAGCTATGACGTATATACTCAGGACAATCAAACTTTCACGGCGGTCGGACGAATAGCGAACAAGTCTTTCAATTTCGGAATCGTGTAGCTTGATAACTGACGATATCTGACTATATAATTATTGCGCTCGCAACTTTTAAACGAGTCCAACCCGGCACCATCACCGAACAACGAACTTTTCGACAGTTCTGCTGCTGCATACATGCTGTCGCGTGAAGGTAACATTTAAACAGCAGCCAACCTATCCTGCCGCTGAAATTTTTAAAGTATAATGACCAGTGCCCAGGCAGCAAGGCACTCCGGCAAGCGCACCGCATACGAGTAGCGTTTTGAACTTTGCAGCCTAGCCTTTACTAAAGGGACAGTCTCAGCGCCGTCCGAATGAATGACTCTGAACACCTCATTACACAACCCCGGCTCGGTTAGCGAAAGTCGGTATACAAACGATTTTCGGCGGATACTCACGCTTATTTGCCAGCAGTCAAAGCGACGGGTAGCAGTGCCAAATGACGGTGGACAGTCAACTGACCCCTATGACTTCCATCTTCCCTTCCCTATACAGAAGGCAAGAACCGGCACCTATAGCGACGTGTGTACCGGCGGCGCGAACACAAGTACGATCAGTGCGCCCACAACAGTCCTACAGTCCGCGCCCGGCAATCCCGAAGGAATGCAGAGTTCGGGCTGAGCCCAGATAGCTGCGCCGATTCGGCGGTTCCGGCTCCCCAGGGGGTTATAGTAGTAAACTCACCCGCTCGGGTCACATAGCCGAAACGAGACATCCACGGGGACTTGCCGGACTGAGGCGTCTGAAATCGACGGTGAGCTACCGGTTACAGAATGACCGCGTCAGAGGTGATACTCTCAGAGCCGCCCGTTCTGACCCACAAGACAGTGGCGGGCGGAAGTGTGATAAGAAGTGAACGATGATCGGCCGCGCCCTCAGAGCCAGAGCGCCACTCGAACCAGAGAAACCCCCCGGAATGCGAAGACCCTCGTTAGTATGCGTTCTACCTCAAACAGAACCGTTTTTTTCTCGCCTCATGTGCAACGTGCATACCCTGGACCGCTTCGCCTTCAGAGGAGCCGATCACGCATAAGGCCGCGACGGACGTAGCTTCCACCGAGATGGCTTATCAGCCAAGTGCTGCGACAGAAGTCGCCCCCCTGTTCCTCTCGTACAGCGGGGCTACAGCATCCCACTGGGCCGTTTGTACTGGACACAGGGTAGGTGAAAAACATAACCGTCTCGCGACTGTCTTAAACCCCAGCTCACGTCCCGCGGGTAATAGCGGTGAAAGACAATCCGACAACTGTGCGTGTTCGCCACGCGCAATGATAGGTAGAGGCCGACATCGAAGAATCAACAAAGCGACGTCGCTATTGAACGCTGCACGCCACAAGCCAGATTCTATCCCAAGTGTAACTTTATCTGACACCTCTTGCTCAGAAAGAACTCTAGAGAGTCAAAAGGGATCGAGAGGCCCCCGCATTTCAGACGGTCCGTATTCGTACATAGAATAAGCCGTATCAAAGCCAGCATTTGCGCTTATTGCTCTACGCTGTAGGTTGTCCTGTCCCTCGCGAAGCTGGCCTTTGGGACACCTGCGTTATACTTTGACAGATGTACCGCACCAGTCAAACTCCCCATTCTGACCCACTGTACCTCGACCACGCGTCCGCGAAAAAAGGCGACCGAAAACGGAACATTTCGACGCGGGAGTGACCCGCCGCCGCCCGACGCTCCGCGCTCGACTATGGCCTTCCAGTCCTCACTAGGCCTCCCAGTCAACTGCGCCGACGGCGGCGCCGGAATGCAGAAACTAGCCTACCTCAACCTACTGCGGGTACGACGCGAGAACGAAGAGAGGGAGGCTCGCGAGAAGAACGGAACGACAGGAAAGTACGACCACCACCGCGAATCCGAACAACGGCCCAGCGCGCCATCGAACTTCGCTTTTCTCGAGAAGAAATAGGCGGAGGATTGCAGGGCGGCAGGCCGTCGAGCGCGGCCCTGAAGCCGCAGCGAAATTTGTATACCGACCCTCAATCAAGGAAAGGAGCTGACCATCAGGAGAAGGCGCCTAAAAGCACAGCTTTCCGCCGCATAATCGAGTTAGTGGAAACGATGACGGAGTAGTGGTAATATTCACTGGCGCAAGCGAAACCTCCTGTTCAGAAGAGTTCAGGTATAGGGATCTATAGAGACGGCACGGCAGAAAGGAGAGATCGACTGACGCCTGTCAACCCCCGTCCCGCCGCCACATTTACAGCAACATATGCCCATCTCAGCGCGCGCGGAGGAGTAACCCGACCCCACTTATTCTCACATCCTCCTCATGTACTGTCCGACAATGTTCCAAACATACGACGTCCAAAGGCTCAGACAGAAGGTCTCTTTCCCCGCTGTGATACTCGCGAGGCCGTTCCCTGACCGTGGGTTCGCTTGGACGAGTAGGACAGTAGGAATCTTCGGTGATCCATTCGATAGCGCGGTCGCACTATATTAGATGACGAGTGGCAGTTCTGGCTACCTTAAGAGAGGTCATAAGTTACTCGCCGCCGTTGACCCGCGCTTCATTGAATTTCTGTTCACTTAGCATCAAGGCGAACTGCAAAGATCACATCAGCGCAGACACCGAGTTGAGGCGCACTCGCGTGCATGCGTGTGTTGTATTGTAATTAGACAGTCGCGATTCGCCCTGGATCCGTCCCAGCTCTGAATTGGACGCTTAGTAAGCCCAGCCGAGACGGATGAAGCCAAAGCTCGAAAGAGACGCGCATTGCTTTGCGAATCTGCCCCTTATGAACACCAACCAGCTCGCGACAGCAGCGGCAGAGGGCAATAAGAACTTTTGCCAGGCTGCCGCGCGACAACCCCCGTCTAGCCCGCCCTGTCCACGGACACGCCGAGCAGGAGGAGGGGGGAGCTGACGACGGACGCGTCCGATATCGCCGATCGTACGAAAGCGCGAATGGAGTCCTTGTATCAACCAACGCCGCGCCCCGTCACCGAGCCGGCTCCGAAAGACAGGCCCGACTGGCCCGCCCTCCAGAGCCATTCCTTCTCCCGAAGTTACGGATCGGAGTCTGGCCGAACTTCCCGTTACCCTACGTCTCCGACTAGCGACAAGAGAGCTGCGAACCTCGCGAGCCTGATGCGGTTCTGGGGCACGGACAGGCGCGAAGATTGGACTCGTAAGTAGGAGCACGCACCCCTGCCACACACAGTGTCCGAAGGACACGGCAACGAGGCAACGCAGAAGGACGCGCGCAACAAATGGCGACGACTCTTCGACGCACATCCACGTCAGTCTGTAAGTTACCGTTTGCTCCCACCTATCGAAGATGATTCCAGACCCGCGGCGCGACTTATTTGAAGAAAGAGCAAGCAAGCTCCTCCCCGGAACCGCGCACCGATGGGCGAGGCAAGTACTCTCCACTTAGCCAGGAAGCGATCGGCGTAAAGTCCACGATATATAAATGAATCGTTCCGCCGCCTAGCTCCTAAATATTGAGCGACCCTTTCTCACCAGCGCAACCAACGAAAAATCGTGAGAACCACATCATTTTCATTACCAGAGATTGTAGAACAAGAGTTCGAACAGCCAAAACAGAAACTAGAACAGAGAAACTAAGGAGGAGCAGGCGGAAAGGCGTAAGGACAATCCAGCCAGACCATTACCACCGCTCCGCTGACTGCTGGTCGCCGCCGCCACTTCCACACGATGGTCCAAGTCTGCCGGGCCGTGCCTGCCGTGCCTGGCTGCACAGCCACCGAACCCAAACAGAAAGAACAGAAAAGAAGAAAACTACTTTAAGAAGGAGGAGCGAAACGTAGCAATCCTACCGAGCCATTACCACCGCCTGCGCTGACTGCATGTCGGGCCCGCCGCCACGTCAAAAACTTGGTGTTGTTCCAGTCTCCCGTCACTGCCGCCTGCTGGCTGCCTGCCACCCATGCGAACAAGAAACAGACAGAGAAACTAAAGAAAGAAGGACGCGACAACGTGATAGCAATCCAGCATCATTAACAACTGCCTGCTGCATGTCGCCGCCGCCACCTCCAACTGTGTTCCACGTCTG
This sequence comes from Trachelipus rathkii, assembly GCA_015478945.1. NCBI lineage: Eukaryota > Metazoa > Arthropoda > Malacostraca > Isopoda > Trachelipodidae > Trachelipus > Trachelipus rathkii. The sequence goes on along the minus strand of JABUQX010039844.1, from coordinate 8,249 downwards.
CCTCGCCTGCCTGCCTGCCCCCCGAAACGACAGAAACAGACAGAAGAAACTAGGAAAGAGGAGCCGAACCTCAGCGAATCCGAGCCAGCCATTACACACCGCGCGCTGCTGCTGTCGCCGCCGTGACTGGATCTGTCGTTCCAGGCTGCCTGCCTGCCGCTCCGAGAAAACAAAGCGCGCAAACGGTGAAATCTTCATTTTGATTGCATTAAAGAAACCCAGCAGTGCTACACGACTAAACAAAGCGACTAGCCGGGTAGAGGACCGACTACCCCTCGTCAACAGCGCAGTTTGACGAGGAAACCCTTCCACCGCAACAGCACTTCGGAGGTTCCCATCCATTACTTGCTACATACCACCAAGATCTGCAACACGGAGGCGACATCACAACTCCGCCTACGCCATGAGCTTCTGCGCTCACCCCGCCGCCCGTCCTACTCGTCGAGGCGTTCGCGACGCACCCTATCATCGCCTTACCGATATCCGGACGTCGCCCCTCCCGTGAAGCGGAGAGAAGAAGAAAGGCGAAAGACAGCCGTGACTACCCTCGACTAGGAGTACGAGTATCGAGACCGCTTCTAGCGCCATCCGATCCGTTTCAGGGCTAGGCGCTTTCGGCAGCCGTGAGGTGTTCACACACTCCTGCGATGCGACTTTCCAATAGGCCAGCGACCGCGTGCTGACGACCAACGCCTTGCGCATGTATCTCACATGAGCCGTTAACATGTAGGCCCCTTAACTCGAACTTTTGGTTTCAACCACAGCGCCAGTTCTGCACTTAACCAAAAATGGGACCCACGTACAGTGACTCGATCTTACAAAGCTTCAATGAAGAAAGAATACCCTTTCTCTATCACCGTATTTAGACGTCTGAGAATGGGACTGAGGAAATTTCATCCCGAAGGACCTATCATTCTCGTTTACCGGAGGTAGAAAACTCCTTCAATTACGCGCGAAACGGATCCAGCGGCAGCTAGTCCTGAGGGAAACTCGAGGACCAGCGTACGTAGTGAGTGTCGAGTTGGTCTTTCCCCCTGGGCTATGCGCAGCTCTGACGATCATGTTCGCACGTCGACAACGCCTGCGACGCTCCACCCAGGGTTTTCCCCATGGCTTCAAATCCTGCCAGCATAATTCACACAGCTTGTCGATCGGCTAGCCAGATATTATGCGCTCGAGAGGCCGTACTCAACTTAACAAGACCTGCGAACGGCGACCACTTACGTTGACCCCGTCCCCGTAAGAACAAGACAGAAACGAAACTTTAAGTTCATAAATTGTATGGGAAACAGGCAAGCAGCTAGCCGTCTAGCCAGATTAAACAGCCGAGAGAGGGCGCTGCGCGGGGCCCCGGCTACTGCGCCCGATCCGACAATAACCAGAGATGTTAATCGGGGAGACCAGAGGCCAACCCACTCACCGCATGTCATACGAGTCGAGGCCGACACCGGCGCCGCCTCAACGCTTATCGACGCCCGGGCCAGCCGCACCCGGAAACGGTATCAGCCCTATGAAAGATCACTTTGTTCGCCGAATGGGGTTTAGGACACCCTTTGACTTGCGGCATATCTAGACTTGCTAGGTCCGTGTTTCGAATACGGAGAGTCCGCCCTCGGCAAACTACACCGCGTCGACCCCTGTCAGACATGGAGGGGCGCCACTCGGGCTCCTCAGGGCGGCTGAGCGGAGGGTAGAGGTGACAGAGACGTATACCCCAGTCAAAGCGACACTGTACAACAGTTTAACCCGCCGAGAGGACCGTCAGGAGAAGCATCGGGCGCCCCGCCAAACTCGGAAAACCCGGCGGCTTTCAAACCCGCAAGCGGTTTGCTGCCTATCCGGAACGAGAATAGCGGGTTTCCCAGGACCCGTCGTTTCGGATCGAACCTCTCGAATCGGCCGCGGCCCGATACTATCCGCCAGCAGAGTGCATCCCCCCTTCGCAAGGCTCGCTGCCGAAGACGTCGGTTATCGACCATCGAAACTACAGGGGGAAAATCCTCTATATAGAAATCTCCGGGATCCGTTTCAACTAACGTTTACGACCCAGAACGCTGCTTACCCGCTGAATTGAAGGCGACACCTATTGACGCGCCCGTACGAAACGCTCACTTTCGCTTTAGACTCGTCGGGTAGAATCTTCACCGCTCTCTTGAACTCTCTCTTCAAAGCTGCCTTTTTCAACCTTTCCTCGCCCGGAACGTTCCTTGTTCTCATCATCGGTCCCGTTGGGATATTAGCTTTAATGGAGTGTAGCCACCTCTTAGGCTGGCGACTATCAAGGACAACCCGACTCTCGAGAGCAACCGACGTGGAAAACCAGAGGCAAGACCTACGGGGCTAACACGCCTCTATCGGCCAAGAGGGTCCAACTCGACAAACACTTCGGTCGGACTCGGCTTCCACAACGATTGTACTCCCATACGCGGCGCATCGCTCACAGACCTTTCGCGCCCTGCAGCTACGACGCGCTGAGCTCCTCCTTTTGCAGCTCCCCTACTAAGGGAATCCCTTGTGGTTTCTTTTCCTCCGCGTACTTATATGCTTAAAGATTCATGCCGCGAGTACTCTCTCCTGAGAGCGAAGTTTTGGCACAATTCGTAATATCCAGAGGATGGCAGCAAGAACGGCGTCGCTGCCGCACGCTCTTACCTGTAGGGCTGGAACACATTATACTGCAGATCTATACCTCTTATTGAGTCTTCCTGCTTACACGGTCTTAGTGACCTACCCCCGAGCAAGAGATATACCGCCGACAATACAGTGCAGCAAAGGAAATAATTGTTCCCGATCACAACTACCGGTTAGTTGTAGGACGTGATTCATCCCGCTGCCTATTAAGCTGCTCTGCTGCCTTCTTGCAATGCTTGACGGGTTGCCATAGTACGGGTTTTAATTTAAGGAGAAGAAGTTTGAAGGTGAGTATTCGTTAGTTAATTTCCATGACGGTTAGCTTACATTCAGGTGACGCCACCCACCACATTTAACGAAAAATACCACGACAGGCGAGCAAGCAATCTCATCCGCAGCAAACAGCGAGCGAGCATTAGGCAGCAGCGGGATTAAACAGCGCTACAATACCGTCGCATGCACTCAACTTACACCATAAGAGATAAAAGTAAACTACTCTGCCTTCAATGGACTACGACGAAAAGCTCTCTGATATGCCTATTATACGACGAGCCGACTAAAGCGTGACGTGAGGTCTTTCGCATTCAGTCGGCCGGCGCACAGTCGAAAGAGAAACGCGACGGAGCGACGCGAGAACTAACAACACACACGGTCTCATCTTCTCAAGGGATAGCTGACTACTACTGCGGTTCGCCATCGCAACACAATGCTTATGTGCGCTAATACCACAAAAAGACAAACCTTTCCCTCAGTCTCCAGCGCGTTCGGTCAATGAAGGAGGTCCGCGCAAATATTTGCCTTCCTCTTCTCCCCCCTCCATTCTAGTCTCTCTTCGTACCTTTTTCAAGCTCCGCCGTCCCGGCAAAAAAGCCCAAAAACAAGCGGCCACGGGAATGATAACGACAACTTACCATTCAGATTGGCCACCACCAGACTTCTAATACGTCTTCCCTCAAATAAACCTGTTTCCGATCAAAGAAGACACCCGCGCTATAACTGATACCAAATTGTATGCTAGAATCGCAGCAAGCCGACTAGCGCCGCCTTCTGCAGATTTGTCAAAGCGAGAACAAACAATCGGAGCGACATGGCAAACTGACGGCCGCTAACACCAAGTACACCAATATTTCCGCACACCCTATCTTTCCAAAAGCGGAGGTGAGAAAACGCCGATCGGGTTAACGCCGCCGCACGCCGGATCGATGCACCCTTCCGAAAAAAAGGCCGACACAGGTGTAGCAACAGCAGCAGCGTCAGTCAATAGCACCGCGCATCCTTCCACCGAAAAATGGTCTCTCATCAACCGATAAGGACGAAGCGAAAAAGTCTAGGGTGATGACCATTCCGCGTTTTCAGTTACGTCTACGCGACGCTCAACAAACAGCAGACCCGCCGAAAGCGGAGAAGATAGAAGAAGAAAGAGAAAGGGAGGAATTGCAGCAATTAGTTTGCGCGATCGCCAATCTCACTTTTAGTGATAAAGAGTGACGAGAAAGATCCACAAAGTGCACGCAGCGCCACGCACAAAGCGGACCAAACAAGCGAGCAGCAGCCGAAGTATCCTCTTTTTTTTGTCCCTAAGATGAGACATTCTCAATGCGTGTCCACACGCGCACCGTCACGAAACCCCTTCCTGCGAAAAGAAACTCGGTCGCGAGCAATTAACACTTTCATTACCGACGCCTGCAAAACCGCGTAGTTCTCAAGCCAACCGAGGCAGCGAAGCTGAAACCCGAGTAGAAAAGCCGCCAGGCAGTGAGGAGTAACAGCAGAAGCGAAGGCAAAACTATTGGCAACGTGTTGGCAGCGCCAATCCACTTCCCAAACGAGCAGAATGTTAGGGCAAGTGTCGCGACTAGAGGGCAGAACAGCCTGCAGACTGGCTCACTGGCATGCGCTGCTACAACAGGACCACCTAAAAGCCAGAATTTACGAGAGCGAAGGCTCAGGACAACAGCTAATACCGACAACTCATTAACGAGCAGAGAGTTATTCAAGTCTTCGACGATAGAAGAGAGACGACTGCACACATCAGGGCCACAAAAACCGATGCAACATTATACAGCTGAAGCTAGCGAAGCAACAGACCCTACATCGCAACAGCTGCAGCTTTAGACGCGCCTCTTTCCAACATTTCCAAACACGCATTGTGATGAGGTTCTCGGGGGAGAGCGTTCTGGTAAAGCGACTGCTGCTGAAGAGGTAGTGAACTGCAGAAATAACGAGGACCACGGGGCAGCGAGCGTGAAAGAAGGCCGCGCCAAAATGGAAAACTCCATTTCCAAACGAGCAGTAGTGTAAAATTGCAAGTTCAGCGTAGAGGGCAGTTTTTCGCAGCGAGCAGCGTGTGTTCAGGCAGTGAAGAAACGACCGAGGCGATGGAGACCACCGCTGGAGTTGAAGCGCGAGCGAAAAGCGAAACTCCAATTTCCAACAGCGAGCGAGTTAATATGACAAAGTCGTGAGGAGAGAACGACGGACGGCGAACGGATAGCTGCGTCTGCCGAGCCCCGCGGCTAAACAGCGTCGTGCTCCACTTTTCCGACCCAAGAGCTTCGTTAGAATTGGGTCGGATAGGTAAAAGTGAACGACAACGCTAGCAGTCCGGCTGCGAGAAAAACGAGAAAAGAGCGCGTGCGAAGCACTGGAAATCAGGTTTTTCGAATTGATTTCACCAGAGCGAATCGCGATCGTCAGGGTCGCGGACCAGGAGGGATACCTTTTTAATCTGTAACCTTACCGAGAAAGGTGAGAAAAGTGAATGAATGCTGCTTTCTTTCTAACCCTCCGTATCCCTCGTACTTAAGACGACGCTAAGGCTAGTGCACACCGCCGGCACGCGGCGGCCCCGGAAGCGAACAGTCCCCAAGACTCGAATAGCATACGAAAAAAGCTTTCTCGCCATCAGACGTACAGGGAGACAGTTGAGTGAGCAAATGCCAATCGCCCAGAGGCGACATCGAGAACGTGCAAGAAAAATTTAAGGATAATAATATCGTCGGGTGTAAAGCCGCAGAAAGTTACGGATTCATATACGTTGGAAGAAGAGCCTAAGCGCAGGCGCTCGCGAAACCAATTTTGTAAAAACATCCCCACGGCGTGGAGTTTATATATATAGGGGGTTTCTTCCTCTTTTTTTGCCGTAAGCTAGGGGCTTCCAGACTCCATGTCGGAACCAATAACGTTCAATGCAGCGTTTATTGACATATCCGCCACGAGAAGGAGACCGCACGATGGTCATAGCCTCACTCAGAACTAGTAACTCGACCGCGCAGGCACACTATCCTCCAACGCCCGCAGCGACAGAAAAACGGCCGATGAGGGGTAGATATGTCCTAGTTGGAGCATCTTCGCCGACCAAATGAGGCGTCTCTATCAACGGCCACCACGAGTAAATATCACCGACGCGGTGAGGCGTCGGGGAGCAATAAATCAGGAATTCTGGAGACAACACTATAGACCTCGCGCGCTAGTCGTTTCGCGCGGGGTCGATCAAGGTTCACCAGCACTAAATACGCCCACACCGGGGATGCCTCAACTCACCGCGGGGTCACAGACGATACACGCTAGTCTTTCGGCCGGCAGCCTCAACGCTATAAACGCTCAGGCGGGGTACTTGGATCTCTAAATAGACGTGAGTGATTCGAGAGAATGACAATGAGACGGAACGCAATATCGTGACTGAAACATCCCTGCGAGGGACATTTGTGAACAAACTCTGATATGGCTTGCACAAATGGAAGTGTCCTCGCTAAGCCCATGATGACCATTATGACGCCCTTACCAGACCACGCCCGAAACAGAGAAGGTCTGTGTATTGAAACACACTTTGCCCACGGAGTGCCTCTCGACGGGAAAAGAGAATGCGCATACTTGATTTGTTACTGTTCCGGCATAACCTTATGAGGCGTTTACTTCGGTAGTGCAACTGAAAAAGAAAGAAGATAACGTCCAAAATAAAGAAAAAAAACCCTGGCTGCAAATCGAGTGGCCAGGGTGAGAAGAAACACCGCAAGAGTCCGAAGACCCGATTCGACACGTGCCTTAAGAGATCCGCGTCGATTGGAAAAGTCGCTTGACTCGTGCCCCAAACACGGCATATCCTTCAAGGTGGAGAGGCAGGCGCAATGTTGCGTATCGACCTGCGAGCATATGAAGACACTTGCAAAGCGGGTTAATTCGCTATTGGCGAGACGGTCTTCGACTCGGACCCGACGGAGCCTACGTCCGATCCCCTACAGCGAGTTAGGTTATTTGTCTATGTATCCCTATATCTTTCTCCGTTTCAGTTAAGAGAAGCAAAAGGAAGAGGGACAAGTGAAGTATAGCCGCGTCTTCAGCACAGCTGCATAGAACCACTACTGATGGATACTGTCGCAAAAGAAATTCTCAAAACGGGAATAAGAAAGCATTATTTCTCGTGAGAAGCAGCAAACAGCAAAATTAAACCAGCACAAGTGAGTCGGACAGCGGAAAACCGGCCGAAACTCTATTGTCCAACACAGCGCGATTGTTATTGGGAGTCGGTATAGAGAGAGACGACGGCGGGGCAGCCCAAGGCAAAGCAAAAATCGGTCCTAACTAAAGAGCCTCGAAAGCAGCAACGCTAGCTCACTAGCGCAACGACGATACCTTACGATGTCCAAAGCAAACGCATTGTATTGGACGTCGGGTAGGAAAGAAGTAGAGCGAGAGACGATGACTAGGACTGCTCCTGCGGCTGCTGCTGCTGCAGCAGGCGACTCGCGTATCAACATATTGGTGATGATTAGTTCTGCGTGTCTTTTCTGCACGCACCAGTGCTACGGACTAGCAGCCCAGAAGCCAGACAGTAAAGTGCGCTCAACTCTATTATACCAAACCGAGCCAGAGTTTAATGAGGTTCGGTAGAGGATTTCGATGTTCCCTCCGCGGCGCAGCTTCAGGCTACTACAGAGAAAAAAAAGCGACGATACCACCGAGATTTGAAGATTGATTAGACATGCTGCGTTAGCTCGAATAATAAACTGTTGCCTGCGACGTGTCGTCTTCCTATCATTCGATTCAAGGAGCCCGGTTACGCCTATCGGGCGCAACATCGCGATAACGATCTCGGCTACAGAAATGCCAATTCCTATCCCCCGCCAAATTAAAACTAGAGCTTGCCCGCACATCTAGTTAAAGGTGATCGAGAGAATCTGAGAATCCGGAGGATAGAAATCCCCGTGCGTGAAAAACGTTAGGAACGCCTAAATAAGGCATCGCAACGAAGTGAAGAAGAAGAGAAAAGCATCTAACGCGCGCAGAAAGGCATGCACTAGCAATGCTACCAAAATCCGCGAATGGCAAAACCTGTACACCCTGAGCGCAGAACCAGCACGAGTAGCAGCACTTGCTGCGAGAGCGGAACCCGGCGAAACATCTATTCCAAACAACGCCATTTGTTATTGGGAGTCGTGATCAGAGAGACGCGACGCAGGCGACCGCGCCATGCGCGAACGAAGAATGTCACTAATCTAAAGCCTGACAAGGCGAGCAGCAGCAGCAAGCAAGATAGCATACTAGACGCGACGACCAATACATTTGCCAAACAAGACCATTCTTATTGGAGTTCGGAGAGAGATATCTCGCTGATAATA
>JABUQX010039843.1:10000-20000 GCA_015478945.1 Trachelipus rathkii | reverse complement strand
TTTGTTACTACAGCCTTCTGAAACTTCAGTTACGTCCCTGAACGTAACATTGGTCCCCCTGGAGTGAGTGCTGACGTTGTTACATATCCCAGCATTCCTGGAATCCTCTCTCGTATCAACAGAACACACACGGATCCGCAACTTGAAGCTGGAAATCCATTTATTATATAATTATAAATATTTAATATTATATTACGATACAAATTTTAAATAATATCTGGGTGATTTCTGGCCCAAATGATTCATTTCAAATAATTTTTTTTACATTATTTTCGCCCGTAAAAGCGGCTTACTATATATTATCATCCATTGCATACCTCGTTGTAGTATTTAGTCTATTTTTGGGTCTCTGACCCCTATTTTTATCTTATTATCGTATGCAAATCGCATCTTAAGCATATTTTTTTTTTTTCTCGTAATATTGTAATCGAAAATATTTTTCAATCGTATTATTATAAATATTTATCAACTATGTCCCCCCCTGACGCTGCAAATACTGAAGGTATGAACGTAATACAACAACAGCCTGCTTCAGACAGGGAAACCCCTGCCGCTTACACGGGAAAATTTGTCAACAACGATCTCGATTTGACCTTCACATTACTCGAGCTCCAGCTGGAATCCACAAATGAGCTTGCACGATTCAGAGCCCTATTGAACATATTGCCTGTTCCTGTATTACAGCGCCTGAAAGATGTTTTACCCTCCTTACATTCCCACAACCAGCCCTATACTCAACTTAAAACCGAACTTTTAAACCGGCTGGGAGAAACCGACGCTGAAAAAGTAAAAAAAAAAACTTTTGACTGGTGGCTCTCTTGGAGATCGTTTGCCATCAGTTCTATTATCTGATATGTTAAATCTTCTCGACGGCCCTCCTGTAGGTAATTGTACACACATTGTGCGCCATCTCTTCCTACAGAAACTCCCTGCAGAGATGCAATTGCGCTTAGCTACCGTCGATCCTAATTGTTCACTGCAAGAACTCGCTACTTATGCAGATAGAGTTTGTAAAGCGAAACCTCTTGCGACAGCAGACATACCGTCACAAGTCTCGCACATCACAGTCTCCACCGACAATAATAACTTACCACCAGCGTCGCTATCGCATGTAAATGAGTCAGTCAATGCCATTAGGCACCCACCGCCGCCCACTGAAAATGCTTATATCATGTCACAACTACAGGTGTTGCAGAACACCATCATGGATTTAACCACTAGATTACGAGCTTTAGAAACGCGTTACACTGCTCCTTCCTCCCCTCCTCCTTCCCCTCCTTATCCTCAACAACAATATCCTTATCCTCAACAACAATATCCTTATCCTCAACAACAGTATCCTCAGTCCTCTCCTCATCCTTATTCACTACCTCCTTCATACCCCCAGCCTCCTCCCACTCCTTCATACCCCCAGCTCCCTCCCAATGCATCAAATACTTATTCTGCTTACAATTATGGTCATAATTCTCGCTCTCCTACTATGCAACGACGTTCATATCGTCGCTCACCTACTCCTTCGCGTCAATTCGCCTCTTCTCCTGTTGATTCTCAGGCTTTAGTTCAGTTTCCATCACATAACCAACAGGGTATTTGTAGGAACCATCAACGTTTTGGAGATCAAACTCGGTCATGTCTTAAGCCTTGTACATTCGGGAATTTAAACTTAAACACCACTCCATAAATTCGCTCGGGGTGGTATCGAAAGCGTCAAACTTACTTTGTGTCTACGATCCATCCACCAAACTATCTTATCTCGTAGATAGTGGGAGCTCCATTTCCGCTTTTCCTCGTTCCATCCTCGCAAAAACTCATGCTCCAGAACCATCAGGCTCTTTACGCGCCGCCAATGGCACAACCATTAACACTTATGGTACCAAACGACTCCATTTAACGCTCTCGTTCCGTCGTGATTTTATATGGGACTTCACGATAGCCGACGTCACATTACCAATATTAGGTGCCGACTTTCTCTCACATTTCAACCTTCTTGTTGACATGAACCACAACCGCATCATTGATTTTGAGACACATTTCTCATCCGCTTGTATTCGTGCATCTGCTTCCATCAGTGGCATACATCTTTCTCCATCTAATAATATTTTTGAATCATTATTAATCACCGATTTTCCAGAGCTTCTTTCTCCAGTCTCCAAGTTCCCTCCTGTGAAACATAATGTTGTTCATCACATTGAAACTTCTGGCAGACCTCCATTCTCTCATGCACGACGTCTTGCACCAGATAAACTCAAAGCGGCAAAGCTAGAATTTGAATCTCTCTTAGAGAAGGGCATCATCCGACCTTCAAAATCTGACTATGCCTCTCCATTACATATGGTTCTCAAACCGAATGGGGACTATCGCCCGACTGGCGATTATCGCTGCCTGAATGCGATCACTCGCCCAGACCGCTATAATGTACCTCATTTACAGGATTTCACATCCCACCTCTCTGGTTGTACCATTTTCTCAAAAATTGACTTAATTAGCGCATTTTTTCAAATTCCCGTCAATCCGGAAGACATTCATAAGACTGCCATTATCACTCCTTTCGGCCTTTACGAATTTCTCCGAACGCCTTTCGGTTTACGAAATGCTAGTCAATCATTCCAACGTCTTTTAGACTCAGTAGTATTACGTGGTTTACCCTTCGTATTCGCCTACATAGACGACTTATTGATTGCCAGTGCTTCTCCGGAAGAACATACTTCACATCTCAGGCAAGTTTTTACCAGACTAAGTGAATTTGGTCTATGTGTCAATTCTTCCAAATGTGAATTCGGAGTTTCATCCCTAACTTTTCTCGGACATACGATCTCTGCCGATGGTATACGTCCCCTTGAGGATCGTGTGGCAGCCATTCGTGAGTTTCCGAAACCCGTAAAACAGCGTCAACTCCGTCGTTTTTTAGGGATGGTAAATTTTTACCATCGTTTTATACCGTCCGCTGCTAAAATTCTCCTCCCGCTCCACGCACTTCTTAAACATCCACGTAAAGGTTCTGCTGCTTCTGTCACTGTAGATTGGAACGACGAAGCAACTAATGCCTTCACCGCCATCAAGGAAGCCCTTGCCTCTTCCGTGTTACTTATATTTCCATCCGACACAGCCCCGACTAGAATCAACACAGACGCTTCAGACTTCGCAGCTGGAGCTGTGCTACAACAATTTATTGATAACGAATGGCGTCCATTAGCTTTCTTTTCTAAAAAGTTCCAACCGCCTGAAACACGATACAGCGCATTTGGAAGGGAACTTCTCGCAATTTATTTAGCAATTAAGCACTTCCGTTACTTCATAGAAGGTCGGGAATTCCATGTTGTAACTGATCATTTACCCATCACGCATGCCATTACAGCTTCCAGAGTGAAACAGTCCCCTCGTGAAGCACGTCACCTTGAATTCATTGCCCAATTCACAACTGATATCCGCCATATAAAAGGAAAAGACAACATTCCTGCCGATGCTCTATCCCGAATTAACGCTATATCTCCTTTACCAGACATTGATTTCGTCGAAATGGCTCGCTTGCAGCAACTCGAAGAGATTATTTTCCCTCCTGCCTCTTCTTACGACATTCAAACTGTAGAAATTTTTGGTTTTCCACCTTTGTTATGCGACGTCTCTTCCGCACATCCTCGTCCAGTAGTACCAACCCCCATGCGCAGAAAGGTGTTTCACACCATTCACGACGTGTCGCACCCAGGGGTAAAAGGTAGTCAAGTTAAAATAGGTAAGCATTTCGTTTGGCCGTCCTTACTAAAGGATGTTAAACAGTGGACAACGCAGTGTCTCAACTGTCAAAAATCCAAAGTGCACAGGCACACTGTCGCTCCTCTTCAGCAATTTATTCCCCCTGGTGAGCGTTTTGACCAGGTGCATATTGATTTAGTCGGCCCTTTACCACCCTCAAATGGTTTCACACATATTTTAACGTGTATAGACCGCTACACTCGATGGGTAGAAGCCATTCCCTTGCGTGATACTTCCAGCGAGACAATTGCTCAGGCATTTCTGTACAACTGGATAGCCAGGTTTGGCACTCCGTCGACTGTGTCCACAGACCAGGGTAGGCAGTTTGAGTCTCACCTCTGGAAGGACCTTATGACTTTAATCGGCTCTAAGCGCCTTCGCTCTTGCAGCTACCATCCGCAAGCTCAAGGGCTCATAGAGAGGTTCCACCGACAGCTAAAGGCCTCTCTTATGGCCCATGGAACACCGGACAATTGGTCCGAAACTCTTCCTCTTGTCCTACTCGGTATCAGAACTTCGTACAAAGAAGACCTCAAATGCTCAACTGCTGAGCTCGTCTATGGCACCACCATCCGAATACCTGGTGAGTTTATACTTCCCTCTCCAAAAACTACGAACCAGCACACCTTCCTGGCTCGCCTTCGTCAATGTACCGAAGCATGGAAACCATCTTTACCACGTCACCCTCCCCGTCCGACCTACATGCCTGCGGATTTGGAGACTTGCTCTCATGTGTTAATTCGGCATGACTCACACCGTAGTCCGTTGCAAGCCCGTTACGACGGACCCTTCCTTGTATTAAAGCGCTACCGAAAGTTCTTTACCTTACAGAAGGGGAGCAAAAGCGAAAACATATCAGTGGATAGGATCAAACCGGCTTATTTCGAACATGATCCCGCTTCTTCCACCACTCCTCCTCCACCTTCGGCACTCCCTCTACCTCTACTTCGCAAGATAATATCGCCTTTATGCCCATTCTGCCTTTTACATCAACTTGTTCTCCAACCGAACCTGACCCTTTGCCAACTCCCTCAGCTATTGTCGCTACTTCGCCAGCTACTTCAGCGCCCCGCGCTACGACATCTCCGCCTCCTGTTCCGATGCAGACACCTCTGTCTCCTGTTCCAACACCGATTCCTCCTCCGAATCCGGAACCCATTCCGACTGCAACCTTACCGTCTTGTCCACCACGTCCCACATCGCGTTATGGACGAGCATTACGTCCAGTGGTTCGCTTTTCACCTTAATCACTCACGACGCTCCTCTGTTCGTAGGGGAGCTATATTACCTTCTTTTTCTTCCTTTTTAGTATTATCGTCCTACCTCTCACGTGACCTAAAATCTTGCTTCCTATTGGACAACGAATTCGCCATCTTCGTCTCAAGAAGCATTTCAGAATCTCTCCTTTTTAGTGTCCAAACCACTTATCTTATCAAGTTTATTCGCAAAAGACATTTCACAAACTGTTTAACGAGCACCACTGATTTCTTTAAACGTGTTTTGTGCTCTTAGAATCTTCAGTGTATCCCTTGCCCTCGAATAGTACAAAGTGAGTAATTTCGCCTTATTTTCTAAGGCCTAATTTTTGTGCTATTCCGTATCGAAAATAATTCTTTGTTATAATATTTAGTGAAAAACATTTAGTGAAAATTTATCTTTATTGTGCCTTACATTATTTAGATTTTAAATTACTTTTTAATATTTTATTCACGTATACAGCGAAGCTATGTCCAAAATTTTATATATTTTATGTAATAGTTTCCCTAAAAAAAACATAAGAGAAAACGTATCATTTCATGCGTAACTTTAATATTATTTTTCACAATGCAATTATTATTATTATTATTATTATTATTATTATTATTATTATTATTATTATTATTATTGTTAATGTTTACAATATATTAATTATGTTTATTGTTTCAATATAGATTTTGACAACCGAAAACGAGTTTTGTTACTACAGCCTTCTGAAACTTCAGTTACGTCCCTGAACGTAACATTGGTCCCCTGGAGTGAGTGCTGACGTTGTTACATACTAACATTTGAATATATATATAGGAAATATAATATAAAAAATACTTTAATATAAATATATATATATATATATATATATATATATATATATATATATATATATATATATATATATATATATATATATATATATATATATTATATATATATATATATATATATATATATATATATATATATAGTGCATGTATCAGCTGTTATCGATACTGTATAGCGTAACACAATAGAATTTTTTGAGAAAATTAAATTATATTGTTAAGCACAAAGTCAGTGAAAGGAAAGTTAAATAGCTTATGCATTTCTATTTAGGTAACCATTCTCTAAAATTTAAAACAAAAAATTATGATGAAGAAACAGGAGCTGATCAGCTATCGTTGGAGAAAGACGATTCCTTTTACTTGTAGAAATATTTCCTGCTTGTCTAAACATTCTCTTGCTAAATACACTTGAAGGTGGAGCAGAGAGATATTTCCTAGCTAATTCAGGTAAGATGCAATCAGGATAAATAGCTTTTCTTTCTTTCCACCATAACAGTAGATCAGCATCCGATTTTCGTTCCATAAATGGTGCTGCAAAATATTTATCCACAGTAGTTTGAATAGTATTTTCTAATTCATGTTGTTTTCTCTCACTGCTGCTTCTACGTTTGCATTTTAACTTTTTTCTCCTTTGATCAGTTCCACTTGGTTTGATTGTATCTGAATATTCTTCATTTTCTTCTAACGATTTTTCTTGTAGCATGTCATCAAAGCACTTCCAGAAAAATGAATGTGTTTCCTTATCAATATCTGCCGTTTCATTTTCAGATTCTTCATGTGAATCTGTATAAGACTGATCATTTTGTTCATCAGAATCTGAACTTAATGTAATATTTTCTTTAGCTTTTATAAAAGTTTTACTTCTTCTTTGAGCATAAATTTTGTTTTATTCTGATCAATAATATCAACCGGGGACTAATTTGGTATGAGGATTTAGACTGTTGCAATTACATAAGTTCTATCTCCTTTAATGGTTTACCAAAACGTCAGTAATAGAATTTAAAAGCATCATCTTTGCAAGTTTTTTACAACCGCATCCTTGCCAAGTTTTTGCTAAATATTTTTGCAATGCATTAACTGCAGGTATTACAAAAGATATATCTACATCATCATCACTCGCTCTTTTAGTTAATTCTTCAAATGGTTGTAGCAATCTAATTATATTCTCCATTAGCTTCCAGTGATTCGCATTTAAGATAGATATTTCGAATTTGAAGAATATATAATAATTGCAATTTTATTGCTCTATGATCTTTTGCAGCATATAATATGGTGAATTCCATCTTGTTTCCACATCTTTGATAAGCTGTGTCATATCGCCATATTTGATTTTTTGAATTTCCGTTAATTTAGTTGTAGCAATTGATGATCTACTAAAATGACCTAAAATTTTCCTACCAAGTAATTAAATCTTTAATTGATTTTTGAGAAAATATAGCATCATGTATTACTAGCTTTAAGGAATGAATAAAACATGTCTCATTTATAACACCTGTCGCTCTCATACCTTTTGTAATGTTTGGTGCGTTATCTTAGGACAACATGAATATTTTATTTTTTTAAATCCCAGCTCTTAAGTATTTCCTCACTTTTTAGACATATATTTTCTGCTGAATGAGAAACACTAAAACTACTGATTTGTAATGTTCCACTCTTCCTTTGAAAATCTTTATCAATCCAATGCCCTGACATACTTATAAAGCTTTCATTGTTATATGAGCAAGTCCAAATATCTGATGTTAATGATATTGCTTGAATTTCTTGCAGCTGAAGTGTTATTTGTTCTTTACCCTTTTATATATTTTTTGGGATAATCTCTTCTGAAAAGTACCTCCTTGATGGAATATTATATTGTGGACATACGTGATTTATTAATCTCTTAAATCCAATGTCTTCAACAAAGAAAATGGCAGATTGTCCACAGCAATCAATTCCCAATTTTGAAATGAATTTCTGTGCTTTTTCTTTATATTAAATTTTCCCCAAATCTTTTATTTTCCCAATTTTTCCAACAGTGTAGGCTGAAGAAATCTTTTTAATAGAGGTAGAAGTTGATGTATGGAATGGACATGCGAATTCATCATCTGCTGTGTCTGCTGTAATCATGTTTTCATTTTCGGCCCACTTTCTTCTTGGGAAGATTTCAGATATTCTTTATCTTTCAAATTATTATGGGCTTTATGTTTCTCATTCAGATGATCCAGTAAAGGTTGTTGTACTAATAATATTGAACCTCAGGGGTATTAGCCCTCATTCAATAAGTGTAGCTTCTCTTGGTTAATTAATACTTAGGGATCCGGACGAGGAAGGTGCATGATAATTGCATGTTAGAGGTTCAATCCTTCTATATATATATATATATATTAAATATAATATATTATATAGTATCATATATATATATATATATATTATAATTATATAATAATAATATATATATATATATATAATAATATATACTATATTATATATATATATTATATATATATATATATAATATATATAATATATATATAATATATATATATATTATATAATATATATAATATTATATAATAAATATAAAAATATATATAATAATATAATAATATAAAAAATATATATATATAATATTATTATATATATATATATATAATAATATATAATTATATATATATATTATATATATATATATATATAATATATATATATATATATAATAAATATATATATATAATATTATTATTAATATATTATTAATATATATAATATAATAATATATATATAAATATATATAGATATATATAATATAATAAGGTAAGTATAAATGAAAATTTCATTCTCCGGCCGGAGACTCCGGCCTCCGGCCGGAATTAAAATTTTAATTCTCCGGCCTCCGGCTCTCCGGCCTCCGGCCAAAATTACTCTCCGGTGCATTCATAAATATATATATATATATATATACTATATATATATCATATATTAATATATATATATATATATATATATATATATATATATATATATAATATTATATATATATATATTATATATATATATATAATAATAATATATATATATAACGGTAGAGCCTATGATATTACGTAAGTTGCAGGGAACAAGGTCTCTTGCCAGGCGTAAGGACAGTAAGATGCTCTAATGCTCTCTATTGACCATACTATAATTATGTCTATTTGTCTATGTCTATTGTTAATTCAAAATTTGCTTTCCATTTTCGTTTTAAATTTGTGCTAGAAAGTTCTAAAAAATTTTCCAAGAATAGGAGAGCGAACTTTTCACCTAATTTAAGTGAGAAGTCAATCTTGAACATTATCCATTCCTGGATCTTAACAATCAAAGAATATCTTTTAAAGAAAAGAACGAGTAGAGATGCTCTTTGTCCTACGGATTTTCATGGAACAACGATGCAGATAATCCATGTCCCCTGTGCTTAGTGTGTGGTGAAACGCTAAGCCATGGTACCCAGCAAACTTAAGAGACATCTTGCTACGAATTTTTTTTTTTTTTTTTCCTACGAAGCACCCAGGTGTATTCCAGAAACCTGGCTCATATTTTTCAAGGCTATTAGAAAATCAAGAAAAAGTTGGTAATAGAATGTTGAAGAGATTTACCACAAGTGACGCTTCTCTCGCAGCTTCATTTAAAGTTGCCGAACTGCTCGCCAAGAAAATGAAACCTCATACAGCTGGAGAGGATATCATTATCCCGGCGTGCAAAATTATCGTTGAAACCATACCAAAATTTCAAAGGTTCCTCTCTCAAACAATACTATTAGCCGTAGAATATCTGAAATGTCATTAAATATAAATGAACAAGTCACAGATAAAATAAAAACTCACCATAAATTTGCTTTACAAATAGATGAAAGTACTGATATTACTGCCAAAAATCAGCTTCTTGGATTCTGTAGATTTATTGACGGTAAATATATCGTGGAGCAGCTTTTGTTTTGCAAAGAGTTGGAAACAACTAGTATCGGCTTCCTATCTCAATAACCATGGTCTTTCATGGAACGACTGTTGTGAAATATGTACTGATGGTGCACCATCAATGACAGGAAAGCATAAAGGATTTATTGCGCCAGCTTTACAAGAAAATGTATCATTGAAAATAACTCATTGCTTTCTGCACAGAGAAGCACTAGTAGGGAAAAATTGTGGTGAGCAGTTCGCTGAAGT
>JABUQX010039842.1:15000-21144 GCA_015478945.1 Trachelipus rathkii | reverse complement strand
ATTACTACAAAGAAGTTTTACCTGAGGGTCATAAAATAGTACGATATCTAGTTATCTCAAATTAAAAGAATATTCAAGATATCGTCGTATAAGAAGTGCTGATAATTAAGCAAAAAGAAATAAATAGAAATGTCAATATTCAGTAATAAGAATATTTACAAAATCGACTTACCTTCACGAGGGTTAAATATTTTTGTTCTATATTTGACTTACCGCATGGTTGGGAAGACAACAAACTTGATAAACGGGGAAAATGGTTTAGAGTGCGATAGATAAGTTGAGTTGAAACTCTTAAATACATGAAGAGTGTGATGGGCTCTAACATGGCAGAGAACTGAATGAGAGTGTATAGATTTTGCTTCAAGCTAATAATGCTGATATATCTATTATATATTTTTATTCAATGAAAATAGATGAAAACCAAGAAGTGAGTTTCTACAAATTTGCCCATAAATTAATATAAGAATATATCTAAAGAAACAAAGTAAGAAGGACTAACTATAAAAAAGAATTTATATGGATATCAAATTATTATAGTACATACCAAAGAATAAGCATTAATAAAGATATTGTACAAAACAACCTAGAATAAAATGCAAAATGAAGGAGTGGATACATTGGAAGAGATGAACAAAAGCATTAAACAGGCAGCCGATGATACCTTATTAAAAACATACAGAAGAAGAGTTAAAAACAGGAAAAAAATAGAAAACATTGGATGACAGAAGAAATAAGAAAGGCAATAAAAAAAGAGAGAAATTAATAGCAAAAAGAATGAGGCAGAAAATCATGCCAAAAATATGCTCTGGGAGCAAAAAATAAAGAACAAAAACAAAAGGAACAACTATATAACACAAGAAATAGACACATATGAGAAAAAACTAACAGATGAAATAAATCTGATAAACACAACAAATTATGGGGAGAAATATAAGAACTTAACGGAGCTATGTATGTGATATGAGTATAGTTTGTCATTATGAAAAATGGTAAACTAAATACCCAAAGGAGGGAAAGTAGAGAAAGGAATTAACTGGATTTTGCGAAACCAGAGTATACTGAAAACATGACACCGAATTGCAGAAAAGAATGTTGGAAGATAATCGAAAGAGGAATATAAAGAGTCAAAGAGGCAGATACAACGAAGACAAGTGGAGTACACTAAATTTCCAAGTACAATTGAAAAAATAGGACATGGAATACATAAAAAAAACTCATAACACCCAAACCAAAGCAGCAGTAACAATCGCGATAAGTCGAGAAGGGTGGCATTTACAAAGCTAAAAGGGGAGAAAGAATCGGACAGGGCCAGTGGGTTAAGTCCAGAACAATATTAGGTATTAATCACGACGTGAAATGTATATAGAGTTCTCACAAATTGTTTCAATAAAGAACTAACAAGGGAACATAAACCAACATCATGGAAAAATCTAGTAACGAGTATAGATAGAAAAAAGAGGAATCAAACTGTAAAAGATTTAAGGCCTATCGCGAGATGGAAGCTCATTAACAAACAATTCATGAACAAAAAAGAATGAAGAAAAACACATTAAATATATTGACGAAATAAGGGAAAATCAATCAGGGTTCACAGAAGGTGCAAGAATTGAGAAATTTTTCTTTTGCAATACTGCGTGGAAGAATCACACAGAAGACACATACCATTTAATTGTGGTCTCTATAGATTTCAAAAGGCTTTGACTCAGTAGTTGGTAATCATGATAAGAGTTCTAAAAGAAGTACAAGGTTCACATGAAATAATAAGCACAAATTACAAGTATATACAGACGACAACCAAATTAAGTTGGGGAAATAGAAATAGAAATGCTAGAGATAGAAGTTCTAGCGAATTTAAAGCAAGGGTGTGTTACTTAGGACATTCTAACTACATTGTTCAAAACTTGTTACTTACAAAATAATAAGGGAATTGGAGAAAATTATTCAAAACAATTGTTCCATAAAAATAAACAGTCTATTTCTTTGCTACCAATCCTGATCTTAGCAGAAAATGTAACGATGCAGCTGCAAAATATATGACAATTTACTTACAGATAAGTGGGGATGTGGTCTAAAAATAACAAGATAAAGCAAATGTACTGATTTTAACATGGACAACACCAACGGAGATTGAAGTATCCAAGTGAATTGGAACAAAATAAATACCTAGGCTTATATATAAAACAATGAAAAAAAACGTTAAGATCAAAGTGCAACTCATAAATAAGGCCCACACTTGGCTAGCCAAACAGTTCAGTCAATGAGAAGAGCTGCAACAAACTAATTATGGGAAAACATACTGGAAAAAATGTGGCACTCCCAGCATTTTTATATGGATCCAATGTAATGTGCTTCACAAAACAAGAATTAGATAATGTTGCACAACAATTGAACAAGTAACAGGAAGATCTGGAGGACTGGTCCCCCCACTGCAAGTTCTGAGGGAGATTGAGCATCGATCAATTGCAAGAAGAATAAATAAACACAAGTTAAAATTATAAAATTCAATATTCATGAAGGAAGAAAAAAGAAGTCTTAAAAAACCATAACTTGAAAAAGAAAGAGAAGAGAAAAAATGGTGGAGAACTTGCATTGGCTATATGACAAAGTTAATTATAGAATAATAGCAATTAAGAAAGGTTACATGAAAGAGGATTGCTGAAAGAGAGTTTTTAAAGTTGGGAGCATACGATCATATGGAAGGGATAGGAAGCAAAGACAGTCTACAATGTACCGAAGATGGAAAAATGGAATGAGAAAAGCTCAGATTACGACAACCCCTTCTACTCATTGAACTTATTCAGAGCAGGATTCCTATACTTTCGACTATAAATGGAGAAGCAAGGTTCTGCAGATATGGACGAAATTTACTGTGAATATGTGATTTGAAAAGACCTGATTACACTTCCAATTTGTATCTGCCCAGAATAGTGAATCTTAAATTAACTTATTGGAAACTTCAAAGACCCATGCAGAAGACCAAACGAGGTTGCTGGGAGGATGGCTATTGTGCAATTCAACACATGGAGAGAAGTTGAAGTACGAATTTTGTGGAAGATGTGGGAAAGAAGAGAAAAAGGATGTCTTCAACAAATGAGACGAATAAAAAGTTTTGTTTACTGGATTTAGAAGATAGAGAGCTCAATAGATGAGATAAAATGCAAGATGATTACAGTGCTATATAATATTAATTATTTTAATGCATAATTTTTAATAATTATGTGCAGAAGTAAGAGATAATAATAAAATATAATAAAATAGGAGTAAAAAAATCTAATAAAGTAATTAGATAATAAATAAACAATAGTTTATATAAATAATCAAATACTAATAATAATCAAATGTTAATGGAAGAATAAAATAAGTGTAATAATAAAATAATAAGTAATAAATTAATTATAAATATTATTTATAGGATAAGAAATTATAGGTGTTAGTGATAGAGCAGACTCCGGAATATCGAGAGGTCGTATATTTATAAGGCAAAAATATTCTAAAAAAAAAAAAAAAAAAAAAGCATCAAAATTTCTATAATAAAAAATTGTGAGTTGCACAAGGGGACAATGAAGGTTGTAGCAGAAGTGCTCGATTATGCTGCTTAGCTGGGTGTAAGATGACAGAATGTATTTATAGTCTTGCCATTTTTATTTAACAATATTAATATGATAGATATATTTTTGTTTTTTATATTATTTGTCTTTTATTAAACTTTCCATGCAAACTCAAAAGAATTTTATGAGGTTGAATAAGAAAAAACGTTTATTTATAGAATTTATATAGCAATTAACAGGTATGCTAGGAAAATGCGTGTAATCCTTTATTTTAATTAGATGTAAGTTTATAGCTGTATTGCTTCCTTTTAGTTTTTTTAGATTATTTTCAATTCATAGTTAAATAGATATATTAAATGAACACTCTTAGTCAATAGGCCAGTTTAAAATGTATATTTTATATAAATTACTTTTATTTATAATGATGTATCCGTATTTATTTTTATTTTTTGTTTTATTCATTTTCTTTCTTTTTCTGTTTATTTTCTTGTTTCACAAATAGTTATACTATTTATTGTGCTATAGCTGGATTTAAAATGTTTTGAGTATTTGCTTACATATTTTATTTTTATTTTAAAAGTTTCTATAATTTTTTTTCTTAAAGCAATATTTATTTTATTTTATTTATTTTTGTTTTATTTTGTGTTTATTGTAAGTTATTGGTTTTATTTTATAATTATTAATCGCATAATTTTATTTTATTTTATCTTAGTTATTTCTTTTTACTTATTATTTATTCATTTATGTAATTTCTTGTTTTAATATTTAATATGTATTCATTAAATATGTTTTGAACTTTTTTAGAATTTTTTTATAATTATTTTAGCTTTATTTTACTTTATTTATTTTATTTGTTTATTTTTGTTTTCTATGAACTAATATATAATTTTAGATGACAGTATAATTCAAAACCACAACCCAGATTATCACATTATATTTCTCAAACTCACTTCTATATTAACAGTTTTATTGATCTATATAATACGAGTTTCTATTTAACACTTCAAAATTATGTTGAGTTAAGTCGGTGCGATTATTAAGGCTTTGCCAGCCTTAATAAAATAAATTAATAAAAAGTACAAGGAGACGTTTTTTTTTTTTCGTGAAGGGAGGGGGGGGGGGAGACGGAGTAGTAAGGCAGAGGTGTTCCTGTACATTGGCTAATCGGCCACCGTTTGACGCTTAGCAACAGTTGAATCCGTGTAGTACCGGTGGTGAAATGTTTTCTCCGTCACACAAAACCGCACACAACAGCGACACACACACACACACAACATCAGCACACACACCACACACACAACACACACAACCAACAACACCACCAACAACATTACACACACAACATCCACACACACACAACAACACAGCACATAGTATAGATACTATACTATACTATACACTACTATACTATACTCCTCATATATAGATATATATATGTATAGCTATATAATAGGTATATATATTATATATAGTATGTTATTTATATTAGAATATATATGATATTATATATAATATATACTATATTTATATATATATTAATAATAGATTATATATATATAAGAGTATATATAGAGATGGAGAAGTTGTCTGCGTGTTTGTTTTCTTTTTTATTTATTTTTTCTTTCAGAACATTTTCAGATTTACCGTATATAGTTATATATTTTTTTGTAAATGCTGAGTTGTTGAAAGAGGTATTTATCATGAGAAGGTTAACTGAGAGCGAGGCAATTTTGCTGCATAAAGATGACCGAGATGGTCTGTGGACAACGAGAGAGGAAAAGGAAAAATGATAGACTGGTTGAACTTGTTAAAGAGAATTGAAACTTAGAAAATGAGAAGTATATATGGGTTATTATAATATATAATATTATATATACCTATAACTACTATATCTCATTACATCATTAAGATATTATATATACATATACTATTATATATATAAATTATATATACCTCTAAAAAGGATAGAAAAAAATCCTACCCTTCCAAGCCATATCTAAAATAAACCACTCAGATAAACTCACACGCAAGTTTGAAGTGATGAAGTTTAGAATATCTTGCAGGAGGAAAAAATTTTCGTAGCCTTCAGCTTCTTTGAAGCCGACTTAGCTAGTATTCATTGTAAAATGAGGCTTCTAAAACAATATTCTGTTTATGTTGAACCAAGAATATTTATGTTGTTCATAAGTGAGATGGTGGAACGGTTGAGAGACATGAAAATTATAATGTGTAATTGAGAAGACACTCAGAAGCTGAGTCTTTAAAGTTAACCAGGGTTAGGTTATCCTATACCTGGATGTCGTTTACTTATAAACCAGAAATGAATTAGACTGTTGAAGGTGGGTAGAAAATCCTGATGCAAGAAAAGGGAGAAAATTTGATTTGAGTGAAGTAATGAAAATTTAAACTATCAGTAGTAGAGTAAATAGAGTTAAAAGAACAACTGAGATGATCTTTTATGAATGTTGGAATAGAGTAGGAGAAAAGACAGAACCCAGAGGAACACCGCACTTAACAGAGAAGAAAGAAATCTATCCATCAGCAAATGCCTAAATGGATAGTTAAAACTAGATATGAGTGAGCAAAGTGAAGAAGA
>JABUQX010039842.1:0-7500 GCA_015478945.1 Trachelipus rathkii | reverse complement strand
GCAAAGATGTTCAAAAAGTCTTGGTATTCAAGGATTTGGTTTTATAAAATTGACAATTTTGACTGATTCATTTCAAGTTTGCTTAATTTTTTTTTATATATTCTTAGCAACTACAGCTTCCCTATGTAAGCATCAATGATACCAAGTCACTGACGGTATGATTTCCTTAATCCGTGCAAAAAATCAAGTAATCTTTGCAGACATTGCTCGTGCCCCTCAGTGCTAACTGCAACACATTTCAACCAATCCATGTCATGAGATGCTATAAATTCGTTTAAACTGTTAAAAACTTTTTCAGTTGTGGCGTGTAATATTAGCCTACTGAGGAAATTTTGAAGTTGAAGTGAGTCAAATCAATTTTATTTCCGTATAATCGCTTTTTATTATTATTATTTATATATATACTATTATATTATATAATAATAATATATATTATATATATACTATATAATATATATATATATATATATATAATATAATATATATATATCATATAATATATAAATATATATATATATTATATATGATATATAATATATATATTACTATATAATTATTTAGATATATATTACTATATATATTGACACATAATCGAACACTTTCAAGGTAACTCATGAATAGTTGCCCAATCTGTAACATTTTAACAATTGTAAATATACTGTAATGCTTTCGTTAAGGCCTGACACTCGTAAGGTCTATAAGATTTGTTAAGTTAGAATAGGATTACTGGCATACCTTAACAACATCCATCAATCTGAACTTATTGGGTCCTAAGCCGAATCGTTAAAAAAAAAACGATTAAAAAAAAAAATCAATATGTGATTTTGCATTGCAAATATATATAAGCTTCGACTATCTGTTAAGCGATTTCCGTGTTTTGCATTACGCATAGCTCCACAATTGCCCAGTTGTCATCTAAATTTTAACTTATTGTTAAATATTTAGCTATTTTTGGGTTTTAATTTTCATTTTATCAAAATGCATTTAAAATTTTATTTATATAATAATAATCTATTCGTCAGATTAGATATTAAGGTTGTGTTTTTATTGCTTCTCAGTTAACTGGAATAATTTGTTTAATAAGTATTTATCTTGGTACTCTAAAACGCGATATGACAGTTTAAGCATTGGTAAATTTATTTACCGTATATCCGTTGAGTCCTTTAAAAACCTTATTTCGTTTATACTTAAAACTGGAAACTTTATTTGAGTTTTGAACACAATCCAAAACACTTTGAATGCACCTTTTAATAAAACATTTTGTAAGACAATTCTAAGCATTATCGCTTGTTTCTTTGCCCTTCATGCTTTGTTTATATATAACCAAAGAATCAAAGCATTTTTTTTTCATGAAGCCCTTCGCGAACCTCTGAAAAATTCGCCTCGCGTCCACCCCGTGGGTCGCTTAATCAAAACGTAAGAAACCTTATTTAATTTTACTGCAGATATGAATGAAACTTTGTATATAATATATGTACTTCTTTCTATGACACACTGCGAGTACTCTGATGAAAAAAAGTTCGGAGTAGGATTACTCTCAAACTTCATCAAAGCGTTTTAAATTGATTTATAGCGTATATCTCAAAAGGACGATTTATCAGAAGTTTTATTTTTTTTACTGATTGATGCATATATTTAGATATATATTACAGCTTAGTCTGAATTTCTGAAGGATTAAAAATATTAAGCTTAGAGGAAACGTAATGTAAAACGTCTAGTCCGTGGATGTAGGCACAGAAGTAGGCTTAAAGTGTTCAGGAAGAGCAGTCTTCACTGTAATACAGAATATTCGCAAGCGTATTTTACCATAAGGAAAAGAGATCAGACTAGTCATTCAAAATCAGAAGAGTTAAACCTCGACCCCCTCTTTCAAAAAGGCGGTGCAGCTGAAATCATGCTCATTACATTAGCGTATAATCTACATTATGTAGTATGTAAAAGAATATTATTTATAAGAAAGATAAATAAAAATCCTTTATCTTTAAAATAGTAAAGATAACCTATTCCGATTTCCTGTGATCGTTCAAGATACGCTACAAAGGCTTCGCATCCATAATTAAAATAATAACACCTTGGAAACATAAAAACTTGGGTAATTATTTAGTATTGGAATCAATTTTGATATCATTAAAAAAATAAAGATTCAGATAATAAAAAAGTTAATAATTAATTAAATATCAAACTTACGACGCTTTAATTCTAAAGGTAACAATAGGATTTGCTTTTACTTCTCCAATTTTGTAAAGCGTTTTGTAAGTTCCTTACCCATTGCTCCGCCCTCAATCAAACCGGATTAGGACAAAGGTTCTGATTGAACAGTTTCCAATCTTCTCTTTATCCTTCGCATTGGCGTCCACCCCAACGAGGCCTCGCAAATGCCAAGTAGAATAAATATCTTGAAATAAAACCTTCAGCATTTAGATGTATAAAATACTTGATTACATACCAATTGTAGAGCTCTAAATAAATAAATCATTTGTAGTTTTTTTTGTTGTTTTTATTGCACTTATTATGTCTAAATGTAATTAAAGGGATATTGTGGATTCCAACAATTAAAAATGGATTGTCCAAATCACTGTTTTTTTTTTTCCATGTTGAAATGAGCTCGCCTTGAGGCCAAGGAAATTTTTTTAATACTTGTGTCTCCATGGCTGCGTAACCAAGAATCTAAACCGGTAAAGGGTGGGAAAAATTTAAATATATTTGCACATATATATGTAGTGTATATTTAATAATTGATAAAATATATATAGTTATATTAATATTAAATAATATATATAGATTAGTTTGTATTATTTATTTATTTATTAATGTATATATTAATCCGAGGGTCACCACTTATGATCAAAGCTCTATTCTAGGAGACGACATTTAATACGAGTCAGAAGTTCACACCTTACGCAAATTACGCAGATAAGCACAAACGTAGGCTTTGAATTGAGGAGATTAAATTCAGCAAGGAAGACAAGAAGATGGAAGAGACGATTCATCAAACCGAGAGACGGCAGATGCGGGTGGCAGTGAAAGGGAAGGAAGCCACCGCCAGCGAACTTAGCCTGCGAATTTACCAACTATTCCACACAAAACTCCATGCGGCAGACACAGCCTCTAGTGTAACGAGGGCGTCGTAAAGGTTGGTGGTACACGGAGTTGACATAATTCCTTCCGGAGCACCTGCCCCGCTGCCCCGGGGTACCTATAGAAAAGAGAATTATAAAGCACCACACAATCCGCCGCAAGGACTAGTATGGTCAATAGAAGGAAAGTACGGAACCGTTATATAAGTCTTTTGCTTATGACTCAACCCCTGCCAAAGCCGGGTTGAAACTGACCCCCTCCCCCCAGATAAAGACCATTACTCCATCACAAGGCGGACTGAGGCCCCTGTATAGCATGAGTAACTGAGAAAGGAAAAAAAGTCTCGCAGTCTAATCAGAACTCCAGTTCTTTGAGGCCGCCCTAGCACCGTTGTGATGTGAGGTTGCCAAGACATTTTTTTCTTTGTTAGCTAAATTAGTTTGTCAACAGAGAGACGAGCGAGAATGTCGAAAGACATAGGAAAGTTGGAAGGTGTTTTAGAGAGGAGATTTGTAGAAGTTGAGTTTTTTACAAGTTGAACTATGCAAGGTTGAGATGACCCCACCCGGAGACATCTGTATCCAATCAGCGAGTAATAATCAGAAAGCATTAAGACGAGAGGCAATTCTAGAAGTAAAAGGAGCAGAATTGAAATGAGTTGAGAATGAAGGGTCGAGTCATGTTCATATGAGTGGATAGAGTTAGATGTGCAGGTGAGAAGACTATTAATGAAAAGTAAGAATAAAGTAGGAGATAAGACAGAACCCTGAGGAACACCACAATTACAGAAAAAGAAGCGCCACATCGGCTGCGGCTCAATACGCGCGATTTTTGATGCAGAAAAAAACCTTTGTACTACAAACCTAAGCAACGTCGAGAGGCATCCAAAGAGGGATTGAGCAGCAGTGACGTGTGCCACACCCGGTCAAATGCTTGGGTATTTCAAGCGCCACCACGCAAGTCTTCCGTAGTTTCTAAAGGCCAAACCAAAATTCAGTAAGATAGGAAAAGTATATCGCATGTAACCTCAGACGCCAAAGCGTACTGTGCGATCGAGAAAAAAAGTAAATGAGATTCCAGATGATCTAAGAAATGAGAGTTGAAAGGTTTGACAAAGATCTAGATAGTAATACAAGTGCAGGAGCCTATAGGGCTATAGTAAAGAGATCAGAGCGGCTTCCTTTTTTTGAATAGGTTGGACGTGGGTGCGCTGTCAACACTGAGGGAAAGTTTAGTTAGAGACATAGAGAATAGTGGTGTTGCAACATGGCGGGGCCAGCACCAGCACATTCCCGCAAAAATTCGGGCAGAATGCCATCGGGCCACCTCCCCTTCCCTAACGTCATAGATTTCAAGACGATCCCATGCACCCAATCCAAATGTCAAGTCAACAGCAATGGCACTAGACACCTGAGAGGAGGAGGAGAGGAGAAGAGAATGCCAGAAATCTTCCCTTCAAGGGTTCACTAATTAGAGATAATAGGAGACCAAACCGAATCTGCACTTTTAGTAACGAGAAATAGCAATTCGCATTCTGATCGAATAGGAGCCGAAGGCTAGTTTAGAAGTGACGCCTAGAGAATGTTTTTTGGCAAAGAGCCAGAAAGATTTTTCAGTAGAGAACCTAGGACGAGTTAGCGCACTTTCGTTTTGATGAAAGCCCGCTATTGTCGTCGAAGATAGTATCCCTGCAACGATTCTAGCTGAGTGAAAGATCAGCAGGGATAGAGAGAACGAGAACTTTTCACTCCGATACGTCACTGTCTCGTAGCCTGAAATGGCCAAAGGAACAAGCCACGATTCCGATCCCCATGATTATGAGGAGGAGAAAATTTTATCGAAGAGGAATGAACCCTGCTGTCATCCCATAACATTACAGCTCCCACCTATAATCGGCAGAAACCGAAGCAGTTACCAAATATCAAAGCAGTCATTCCAATTATAGTTAGCGGAGAAGCGACACGCAAGACCCCCCAGTCGGCCCGATCAAAGTGCCAGGATGGAGCTGTTGGAGAGATGAAGCTGTTGAGCAGAAAGTATTAAAAATTAAGAGATATAAGGCTAGTGTCAGACTTACCAAGTGGAGCGAAAGGACTGGTTTGTGAAACAAAGGGTCAAGGTGTCCAAGAATGGTTGGACGACTTCTGGAGGATGATGCTGTGTGGTCTCTTTAATTAGTGCTCCAGACTGGTGAGACATGCTGGAATGATTCGGCTCCTCCCCACCTAAATCAGTATGAGAGTACCCCAACCAGTTCAGTGTTGTGTACATTGAAATCCCCCAAGACAATAGAGACCTCCCCGTATTTGGATGAGAGATAAAATCAAGTCTTCGTGGAAGTAGTAAATTATTCAAAAAAGCGACGTGAAAATTCATTTCTTATTTGGAGAAGAGTAGCCAGAAACACAAGATTAATCTGTAGTAGAAGGAAGAAGATATTTAAAGCCTCACACGATGACATCGAAGTACGGAGAATCGAGAATTCTCCCGAGACGGTTGTTACATGAGTGTTTAGCTTTACAAGCACAATACTCCACCTTTCAACGGAAATTATGAAATAAGTATAGTTGGAAACATTAAACGAGTTAGAGGATCAGAATGAATTCCTAGCACCCAATCGGAGTCTCAGAAAGGAGCAAAAGGTTAGGGGTTACGAGCTAAGATTATTATATATATATATATATATATACTATAATTATATATACATATATATACTATATATATATATATATAGATATATATATATATATAATTTAATATAATAGTATATAAATATATATATATATATATAATATATATAATATAGAATAATTATATGTTGCGAAAAACTAGTAGCACCAGGGCCTTTGACATGGAGAACACTTTATTATACTATCAACGTTTCGGAAATGTGATTTATATATAAAGTTACATTACTATGAACATATAATTACAAAACTACGTAAGGAATTAACCTTTCTTTTAATAATTATATTAATATAACAAAACATAAGTATATCGTTTACTTAATAAAAGAAGAATTGTTTAAGTTATTATCATAAGATCAAAAGAAATAATCAAGATTGATCAGACAAATACATCACGGTCAACACTATTGGTTAAACTTTCTAATTATATACATCGACAATCTATATACATTCAAAGCATAACAAAATAGACTAACTATATTAAATTGCCAATGCTAATTATCAAAGATACAGATTCGAGAACTGGGAGACACTGAATAATATTTACAATTTAACGTTTTAGAATTTCGTATCGGACAAACTACTAATGGTAACTCATCTGACGCGGTAAAAGAGCAGCAACTTATGTATGGTCCGCTGGCTCACTGTTTAAAGACGGTGTCGCGTGGCAAATGTGTCAAGGTTCTAAAAGATGTGGTTGGTTGTTGATTTGCTTGGGACAGTATGAAAAATTGGAAAAATTAAAGCGGATGGTCCATATCGAGCCGAGTGCCGTTTCTTATTGCCGAAAAGTTTGGAGAATGAATGTAGTTTTGTGCGGCGAAGACACTCCCCGGGCTCATGCAACTCTCACCACCTGATTGGGCGTGTAGAACGGCCAACATAGGCAGCCATTACAGCCGTCACATTGAATTGATAGATAATGAGAGGAGCGGAGCACATGAGAAGTACCCCTTTGTGATGCGCCGACAAGGAGCTATTTTAAATGGACGAGTAAAGGTTCAAGCGAATAATATCTTAATCTGCTGGGAAAAAAATTCATTAGCAGTGGATTAGGTCCCTACTGTTTTAATTGGCATGTTTCATACGTATGGTACAAGGAAAAGAGTTTAATCTTGGCAGGAGAAGTCAAAGGAGTTTGATCAAATTGGAAGGGTAATAACAACTTCTTTATGTATTATGATAGAGAAAAGTGGGAAAAAATTCGAGTTTAAAAAGTCTAGTGAAAGATGAAATCTAATGCTTAGGTTGTAATTGGATGTAGATGAAAAATCTGAAGATCATTTGCAAATTCCATGTGATGATTTTGATAGGAATAGACTGAAAAATTTAATATCTAGGCCGAGTGAATGTCTTTTTTCTATAAATGGAGGTTGAAAATCTGTGGGGGACTTTTTTATAAAGATATCTAAAAAAGAAAGGGAGTTATTAGTTTCATCTTCTCTGTCAGTGAACGTATATTAAGTACTATTGGAATTCTATTGGTAATTTCAATAAAAAGGGGGGGATTTGTTCTATGCTAATGGTAAAAAGCAAAAACGGAAGTTATCATGCCACAATATCTTGAGTGATGAAGGTATTGAACGCAGGAGCAGTTTATTTAGCAGAACTGTTATAAATGATTAGTTAAGTGTTTACGCCAGATAGCACTAAGGGATAACCCATAGCAAGGGAATTGTTTTGTTAAGTATAGGTACATTAAGAAAAATAAGTATTCGTGCGTAGCCAGACCTGG
>JABUQX010039841.1:12500-19606 GCA_015478945.1 Trachelipus rathkii | reverse complement strand
TAACATACACCAATGTTAATCTTTACATGTATTAATATTTAACAAAAATTTACCATAACCTTGTGTAATTATCATACAGACCAGTGAAAGTATGCTAACATAACAAAGTATTCACATTAATAATGCCAACATAGCATTGCTAGAACTAAGAATATAATATATCAATCGACAAACCTGACACATCTTAAGCCAGAATAAACTGCTAACATTAGACCAAAGGTCCAAGAACTTATCAACAGTAAAATTATTAACAAGGTTCACAAAACATATTCCTTCGCACTTATCAAACATATCTCCAAACATGGACAATGTTAATTTTACATATAACATAGTATTTATATTACAAAAAAAAAAATTAGCATTAACCCTGTACCCTAACTGCATAATACCTAATGAACAATGTTGGTGTCCTTATAAGGGTTATCAACGTAGATCTCGAAATATTAGGGTTATAAGTCCATACTAGGGTGCCTAGGACACCCCTAATGGGGGTCCTAGGCACCCTATATGGACTTATAACCCTAATATTCGAGATCTACGGGTTCGATAACCCTTATAAGCGACACCAACATTTGATTCAATTAGGTATTATGCAGGTTAGGTAAGGTTATGCTAATTTTTTTTTTGTTAAATATTACTATGTTAATTGTATTACTATTGTCATTTTGGAGATATGTTTGATAAAGTGCGATGGATTATGTTTTCGTATGCCTTGTTAGTTACTTGTTTTACTGGTTGCATAAGTTTTGGACCTTTGTTAATGTTAAGCTGTTTTATCTTGTTTAAGAGATGTCAGGTTTGTCGTTGTATATTATATTCTTAGTACTAGCAATGTTATGTTGGCTTATTTATGGTGAATACTTTTTGTTATGTTAGCATACTTTTGCCTGTCTGTATGTGATGAATAGACCGGTTTATGGTAAATTTTTGTTAAAGTATTACCATGTTAATGTAAAATTAACATTGTTATGTTAGAGACAAGTTGACCAAGTGTGAATAAGTTACGTTTTTGGATATTATGCTAGTTACTTTACTGTTGATAAGTTTGGACCTCTTGTTAATGCATTAGCCAGTTATTGTATTTGCTGCTTAAGATGCTGTTTCCAGGATTTGTCGTGCGTATATTATATTCTTAAGTTTCTGGTCAACGTTATGTTGGCTTTATTAATGGTGAAGAACTTTGTTTACGTATAGCATTAGCTTTCTCTGCCTGTCATGTATCGATAATCTAAGACAATGTTATGGTTAAACTTATTTGTGTAAATAGATTACCATGTTAATGTAAATTAACATTTTATATGTTAGAGACATTGCTTGAACAAAGTGTAATAAGTTTACGTTTTTGGGAGATGTATTATGTTAGTTTACTTTACTGCTTGTTTAAGTGTGGAAACGTGGTTACGTTGACTGCTTATTCCCTGCATGTAGAGTGGTTAGGTTTGTTGTGATGCACCATATCTAGTTCAGATGATGTAAGCTAAGCTTTATTTAATGATGAAAAACTTTATTAGTCGGCATTATATTGATTGATCTTTGTATAAAGAACTTGATTTTTGGTGACCCCCCACTCCTGGGGGTCTCTGGACTCCGAAACAAATCGACTCCAAACTCGCCGTCTCACTCCGACTACGAATCCTTTCTCCAAGTTTCAATTCTTTGAAAGATTCATTGTTTAATTTTTATAGGGGGGCTACGTCCCCCTTACGGGGGGAACGCAGGGGACACCTAATCTCGTCTCCGACGAGATTACGCATCATCATATAGCTTACATCCAAATTTTAGCCCGATACGTTAATCCTAACATGGTTTTCAGGATGTATGTGTGTGTGTGTGTGTGTGTGTGCTGCGCCGCGCTCGCGCACTGACGTAATCTCTCTGCAGACGAAGCATTACCGTCATCACGCTCGAAACCTAACTCTCGTAGGCTTAACTCAACTCGGGTTTGGAAAGCCAAAAAGAGTATAAACGCGGGCGTAGCCGCTACGCTCTCGGGAGGTACTCCCTATATACATCCCACAGACTTGAAATTTACGACGGTTTTTCGTCGAGCTTAACGCATACATAGATTATATTCCAAGTTTCAGACCGCTATAGCTCTATTTCTTCATAATCGAACAAGGGTGTAGCGATCAAACTGCGGCAATACTAAAGCGATTAATCGAATGTTAAAATATATAGTATATTTTTTTTCGTTTATTATTATTTTTTAATGTAAAAAACCCAAACCCAGAGCACGATTTAGAAAGACGAGTTATAAACATCGAATATAGGGGTATTCGATCAGATAAATCGCAATTGGAACCTCAAAAATGACCTACGATCATTTAAAACCTTCAGGGATCAAAACAAAACCCATTGTTGGGGTGCTCCGTCCCCCTTTTGGGGGACTAAACACCTCTGAAAACCGGTCTACCGGTGCGTCAATTCGGACCTTACCGACTTGAAAACCCTGGCTTTGACGTATCAAACGTCAAAATTTAATGATTTTAGGAATGATGGAAATGTCCAAGTCAGCTGCCGACATGTACTGGAATTTCCAAAATCTCCGGAAGTGGTTTTCAAGGTCTTTGCCTCGAAAAAAAAAAGGCCTGACAATGGCGAAAAATCCCCAAAATCTCCGGAGTTCGGCGATCTCTTGGCTGAGTTGTATGCGACAAAACGCTAAAAAATAGCCCACATGCTGGAACCGTTTAATGGTTTATCGATAAAAATGGGGTTTTCCCAAAAAAAAAAATTTGGGGGTGGGGAAATTCAACTATTTAATTAGATGTGATTACTAAAGGCCTATGGGGTAAAAGGTCAGTTTGCCGGTAAGTTGTGCGCCTATACTACTATATATATACTACAAAAGTCACTAACCATAGCCAAAATAACATATATATATATAAAATATTTAGAAATTTATAATATGAATATCATTGCAAATGAAATCATAAAAATAAATGGTGTCGATATTTAAAATACAAATATGGATAAGTCCTAGAAAACATTTTTTTTAAATTCATCACCAACTAAATATATATATATAACTATTATATTATTATATATTAATATTTTAGAGGATTGGGACCGAATTAGCAATTTTTCAGAGTATTCGCGAATTGCGATATGTTGTATACAATGCAAATATTATTTTTCTTTTAGTATTAGCAAATGTGAATGCGAATGCGAATGCGAATGCGAATGGGAATATTTTACTTCAATATACGCGAATGAGAATGAGAATGCGAATATTATCCTTTATGACATCACGTCCTTTTTACATTTAACAGAAATAGTTTATTAATTGTTTTGTAACAGCTTAGCCATTGAAAATTTAATAATTAGTTAAAATCTATAACATTTTTAATGTTTCCGGGATACGGAACGGGGCCCCACTCTTATACGTCATTCCACATCTTTGAATCAATATTTAAAGTAGAGATAACTTTTTTGCAATTATATAAAACAAATAATTCATATAACTTTAATTTTAATGATTCTTAAACTTATTGAAAACAATAATTTCTCAGCTCTTTCAGGAGATAGTTTGCTTCTTTTCTCGTCATAAATCAGACCAGCACCGCTAAAAAGGCGCTCGCTGGCAACACTTGATGTGGACATGGAATATAAAATATTGCCAACTGTGCAAATTCAGGGCACTTGTCCGATTTTATCCTTCACCATTCTAGTGGATTTTCGTCAATATTGATACGCTTTTATTTGAGGTTCTAGTCTGTAATGTTTGATGATTGCTTTGAGAGCTCTTCTTCTTCGTCATCACTATAGAAGTTAATATTGACTTCATTACTTCACTGATAGGTGAGCCTGTAGAAAATTTTGAATCATCTTTTAAATGTAGTGCTGATTTATGACTCGGACATTTTTCATACTTTCTTTTATGAATATCTTTGCATTTGCACCATATATTTATTTAGCTCTGCCAGTTACATGCTGAGAACTGAAAATCTGGTTTGTACCTCGGATTGAGAAACGTTGATATGGTAAACAAATCATCATTTTCCGTAAAAGCAAAGCGTTTGTCAATTTCTTTTAATATCATATCTTTCATTTCTCTTATTTCTTGAGTATCTTCGTCTGATAATGGAATTGATTTTTTAAGAGTTGTTATTAGAAGAATTACATCTGCAAATGAAGAAGAGTTTTTGCTGATTTTCAAGGTAATTTCTTCGAAAGGTTTGAGTAAGGTGATGTAGCTGGATAAAAGGGAAATATCCTAGGGTGTAAAAGACTCAATTTTGGCGTTAGAGGTAACATACAAACAGAGAGATTCATTTGGTTCTTTCATTCTTTCCATCATAAGCAAAGTGCTGTTCCAGCGAGTTTGAACGCCATGTATTATAGAAAGCTGTGGAAAATTTATTCTATCTTTTATATTTAGAGTTCTTCTTGGACCATTGTTGAATAATTAAAATGTGTCACAATTGCCATTCATTTTGAGGCTAGTTCAGTAATGGATTTTTGAGATGATTTATCATTCTTAGTGGTAAGGTGCAGTTGATGACTTACACAGTTTACTTTACTGAGGCCAGAAAGATTCAGATTTTCTTTGAATTGGTACTAGCATCAATGGACATAATTCAATAGACAAATTTAATTTCTCCAGCAATCGATTAAATACTAAACTAAGAGAGTTACATATGTGATGTTCTGAAAGCGGTTCAGTACACAACATGAAATTTTGTCGCTGAAAGTTGCTATCAATGGAATGACATGTCTGAGATAAAAAAAAAAACTCCCGACTGAGTGTCTGACCATTCATCGGTAGTAAAAGAAAGCTTAGTAATTTTTTTTAAAGAGTTGATTACAAGGATAATTTGGGATTGAAGGGAGTCATACATTTTTCCACAAATAATATCTGCAATAATTTCTTTGATACACTGGATAATGTGGGGCTACCTCTTGTAACAGCTCCACAAGTGAAATATTTTCCACGTGAGAAAAGTTAAGATCAGGCATAGCTAACAGTTCTGAAATTTTCCTATTAACACTTTTTTTACTTGCATCATTTACATCCCATAACTTTCTCTTTTCAGCACACATTTCCAGAGTAATCTATTTTATTTTTGAAACTACTCGTGGAGATCGTTTTCTTTTTTTTTTACTCTCATTTCTTTTTTCCTGAACTTTGAATTCATCTGGGAGTTTGCTGGACAGATGGTTTCTTAGCCCAGATGTTGTCCTTCCTTTACGAGAGTAATTACATTTGTAAATTTTATATTTGGCACTAACACATAGTAACTTAAGCCCAGATGTGTCCTTCCTTTACGAGAAAGTTAACTTTACATTTTGTAAATTTTATATTTGGCACTAACACTATAAATAATGTCGAAGTTATCCCAAACTTCACTGGAGATGGACGTCATTACATTAAATGCACAGTACAACACAAATTTTTATGGTTATACTATGTGAATGAAGTAGTCTACTTCATGCCGTTATCAGAGAGTGAATGGGTGTGTTTGACTGAGTGCTATTATACGTTATAGTTTGGAATTGTGATGTGTATCAGAATCGAAGAAAGTTGGAAAGTGGGTAACGGTTAACTTGAATAAGCAAAAGATGCCAGATGCTAATTTCTTTTTTATGAATTGCAATATATATATAGGCTATATATATATATATATATATATATATTATATATTATATATATATATATATATATCATATATATATATATATATATATATATATATATATATATGAGTATATATATATGTAACATCTTTATAATATATATTATATATATAATATATATATATATATATATTATATATATATAATCCAAATAATAGCTCACTGAAATTTGTATTACATGGAGCAAGAATTAAGATGTAACACATTTTTTAAAATTCAAAGCTTTTCATTGGTAATTTTTTTTTAAATTATTCACAAACATTCTTAATTGAAAATGATAATGCGAATGCGAATTCGTAGTCGTTTAAAAATAATTGCAAAGTGCGAATGTGAAGTGTTGTGACTTGTTGGATGATATGTGGGGAAATCAGTGAGAATATTCGCATATGCCGAATGCGGAGTACGAAGTATTCGGTTCCACCTCTAATATTATTTATAATTATATTTATATATTATATAATATATATATATATATATATATAGTAGGTGTAATATATGGGATATGGGTATATAGTGGTATAGGGTATATATATAGTAATATAATATATATATATATTTATGTGTATGGAGATGTTGTGTTGGGTTATGATATTGTGTATATTATATATATATATTTAGTGTAGTATATATATAATATATATATATAGATTCAACTATAAACTATAGGATGAAAAGCATGTTATAAAGACGTAAACAGCAAAATATAAGAGCAACCTTGATGAAAGTTTTTTAACCTTCGTAAAATCATACATTTAACTTAAAACCCGTGACTTCCTAAGAAAGAATTTTATTCTGTTGGAAAATGAGGATTAGCATAAAATTATAATTCAAAAAGGAAAAAAGAAAAACTAATAATAATAACAATAATAATAATAATAATAATAATAATAATAATAATAATAATAATAATAATAATAATAATAATAATAATAATAATAATAATAATAATAATAATAATAAGACTCACAATAAATGAAATTTTATTCATACCTCTCATATATTAACTGTCTTAACTTTCACTACTGTATATTATTCTAAAATAATGTAGTAATTGATATTTGGTGCAAGCAGGTTCAGAGCCGGAATCGGGATCAGCATCTGAATCCCATTATTGAAAATGATTGTAATTCAAATTACATAATCCTGTATAATCGGATCGGAACCGGAATTGACATAAGAAACCTAAAATTTTCCAAGTCGGAACTGAAAGCAGTGTCGTGTAAAACGATTTCACAGTCTTGGTGAAAAGTAAACAAAATCTTTTATCTGTTTTTATTTGACTATAGCAATGTAAAGGATGAAATCATGCTTCTCGTCGTCCTATTCTCCTCTCTCTCTTCTGCGCTCTCTCTCTCTCTCTCTCTCTCTCTCTCTCTCTCTCTCTCTCTCTCTCTCTCTCTCTCTCTCTCTCTCTCTCTCTCTCTCTCTTCTCTTCTCTCTCTCTTCGTCTCCTCTCTCTCTCCTTCTCT
>JABUQX010039841.1:2500-7500 GCA_015478945.1 Trachelipus rathkii | reverse complement strand
AGTATAAAAAATAACAAATAAGTTCTTCTCTTGCTAACCATAACATGTTATTTTATTAAATATCAGTTCTAAGTTTTATTTCAAAAATACAGATTATTCACTTACATTTATATTATTCACTCGACGTTAATTAAAAAATATTTCAAATTTTTTAAATAATTCGGATTTCTTTATTCATTTATTTTATTATTTATGTACAATGACAATCCATCACGAGAAAACACAACAACCCGCACTCCTTACAGATACGAAACTGACCTCTCTCTGTAAAAATGTGGTGAAATAAATACTTTAGGCCTAAATTTTAGGATAATCCTTTTTGTATCCGGGCTAATGTAAGCTAATTCCAGGTCAAAATATATTTTAAAAATTGACCTTTTTCTGTAAAATGTTGTGCAATAACTACGTTAGGCCTAAATTTATGCCTAAATTTAGGATAAGCCTTTTTGTAGACGGGCTAATTTATTCCTAATTACCAAGTCAAAAGGTAATTCCAGTATGGACAAGATTATTGTTATTATTTATTTTTATTAATTATTATAACGGAAACATGCTGGATCGGTAAGATCTTTAAGCAGGTAAGAAGAAAATGTTTCCTTACTTGTGATTGGTCGATAGTTTTCCCCTAGTTCATAAGCTAACCACCAGGCCTCAGCATGAGCCCCACCGCAGAAAAAAAAAAAAAAAAAAAAAAAAAAAAAAAAAAAAAACGGCAAAAAAAAAAAGCACCCGCTGGTGCGTTCCGCCGCGTCCCCGACCACCGCGTTGCGCCCGCAGGCGGCATTTCGCGTTCACGCCCGCGTTAAGTGTTATTTACTTCATGCCTATTGTTATTATTATTTAGAACACACATACACACACACACACACGTGCACACACACACACACACTTACACATAACGTATAAATTTATTAAAACATTTTATTTTTATTTTTATTATTAACTTCATGCCTATTGTTATAGTTATTTAGAACACACATTAACACCCACACACAACACACACACACACACACACACACACACAGCACACACACACACCACACACTCACTTACACATATAACGTATTAATTTATTAAAACATTTTTATTTTTATTTTATTATTATAGTTATGTTATTTTCTTTATGCTATTGTTATTTTATTTTTAGAACACACATGCCCACCACACTTACACATACGCACCCACCCACTCGATATTTTGATGCCTAACTTTGATGCCTCCGCTTTTGATGCCTCAACTTTTGATGCCTCAGTTTTGATCTCAACTTTGATTCCTCAGCTTTGATTGCCTCACTTGCATCCCTCAGCTGTTGAGCCTCAGCTTGATGCCTCAACTTTAAATAACTTAGGCTTTGGCCCCAGCTTTGGTGTTTAATCTTTGATTGCGTCACTTTGATACCAACCTATATTGATGATTCATCTTATAAACAGTTACACTTACAAAGACACTTACACTTTATACACAGCACATAACACACTATATCTCTTATTCACACATACGCACGTACACATAGACACTTACGTCACCATAGACACTTACACTTACACACACTATATATAAATATATATTATATAATATATATATATATAGAATATATATATATATATATATATATTATATATATATATTATATAATATATATATATATATATATATATATATATAATATATATACTATATATAATATATAATATATATATATATATATATATAATATAAATATTATATATATATAATATATATATATATATATATATATATATTCATTTCTGTTCGGAACTATTGCGCCTGCGGGCGCACGCGCGGGCGGGTACGCGGAAATATTGCGCCTGCGGCGCACGCGGTGTTCGGGACGCGGCGAGCACAGCGCGTGCGGGTTGGCTGCCTTTGCGGGTGGGGCTCATGCTGAGCCCTGGGGGTTAGCTTATGAACTAGGGAATAAAACTACTCCGACCAATCACAAGTAAGGAAAACGTTTCCTTCTTACCTGCTTTTAAAGGATCTTACCGATCCAGCATGTTTCAGTTTGCAAATATATTATAAAAATAATAATAACAATGATCTTGTCTATACTGAATTACCCTTTGACCGGTAATAGGCTTAAATCAGCATGGGATACAAAAGGCTTATCCTAAATTTTGGCCTAAATTTACGCCTAACGTAGTTATTGCACCACATTTTACCGAAAAAGGTCAGTTTGAAATATATTTTGACCTGGATTAGGCTTAAATCACCCGGGATAACAAAAAGGATTATCCTAATTAGGCCTAAAGTATTATTTCAACACAGGTTTACAAGAGAGTCAGTTTCGTATATCTGTAAGGAGTGCGGGTTGGTGTGTTTTCTCGTGATGGATTGTCAATGCACATAGATAATAATAATAATAAATAAAGAAAAATTCCGAAATTATGTTAAAAAACTTTGAAATATTTTTAGTTAACATCGAGTGAATAATATAAATGTAAGTGAATAATTGTTATTTTTAAATAAAAACTTAGAATGTTTTAATAAAATACATGTTATGTTAGCCAGAGAAGAAACTTATTTTGTTATTTTGTATACTTATTTACATGGCTAAAGATGGTTGTAAACAGTAGAGTCATAGAACAAAACGTGGCATAGCTTTGGTGTAGAGGGGTGCTAGGGCCTGACCTTACTGATTTACTGATTTATTGCCTTTAAGTATGTAAAATATATGTTTTTAATAAAATTTCATAAAATTTTAGTAAAAGTTATTTTAAAATTTGATAGTTATAAAATTTATAAACAAAAAGTATTAACAGTTAATAATAAATTCTTTGTTCAAAGATAATGATTGATTTATTATAGAAGTTTTAAGAAACTTTGAAATAATTTAGTTATATTTGAATGAGTAATATAAATGTACATGTTTAATTAAAAACATAAAATGTGTTAATAAATTATACGTTATATGTTTAACTGAGTGTGCGTGGCGTGTGTGTGTGTGTGTGTGTGTGGTGTGTGTGTGTTGTGTGTGTGTAAGTAAATCTGTGTGTGAGTGTAAGTAAATCTGTGTGTGTAAGTAAATCTGGTGTGTGAGTGTTAAGTACTCTGTGTGAGTGTAGTAAATCAGTGTGGTGAGTGGAAGTTAAATGTAAGTGTCTATGGATAAATGAAAGTTCCATAGTGAATGTGCTGTATAAGTATCATAGTGGAATGTGTGCTATAAGTGTAAGTTGTGTGTGTGTGTGTGTGACCGCATTGTGTATAAGTGTAAATGTTGTAAGTGTCATAGGAATGGGTGGTATAAAGTTCATAGTGAATGTGTTATAAGTGTAAGTGTGTGCGTGTGTGGTGTGTGTGTGTGTGTGTGTGTGTGTGTGTGCGTTTGTCATGTGTGTTTCTAATATAATAATAACAATAGGCCATGAAGTAAATAACACAAGTATGAATAAAAATAAAAAAAAATAATAAAAATAAATAAAAATAATAATAAAAAAATAATAATAAAAAGTATTAAAACAAAATAAAAAACATAATGTTAATAAATATATGAGTTAAAAGCAGTTAAAACATTGAGAGTTAACCCAGTAAGCAGAGAGGTAATAGCAGTAAAGCAGTGAGTTAAAGCAGTAAAGCAGATGAGTTAAAGCAGTAAAACATGAGTTAAAGCAGTAAAGCAGTAAAACAAAAGCATACTAATCCCCCTGGTGTTAGGTAACACCTCTATGATTTACTGATTTTACTGCTGTAAGGTATGTAAAATCTTAATAAATATATGAGTTAAAGCAGTAAAAACATATGAGTTAAAGCAGTATATGAGTTAAAGCAGAAAAACATGAGTTAAAGCAGTTAAAGCAGTAAAAACAAAAGCATACTAATCCCCCCTAGTTGTTAGGTAACACCTCTATTGATTTACTGATTTACTGCTTTAAGGTATGTAATGTTAATAAATATGTGAGTTAAAGCAGTAAAACATATAAGTTAAAGCAGTAAAACATGAGTTAAAGCAGTAAAACATGAGTTAAAGCAGTAAAGCAGTAAAACAAAAGCATACTAATCCCCTCTTGGTGTTAGGTAACACCTCTATTGATTTACTGATTTACTGCTTTAAGTATGTAATGTTAATGTTTTTAATAAAATTTCGTACAGTTGTAGTAAAATAAAATGTTTATTTATCAGACACTCTGGCTTTTTTCTTCTTACATACAATTTTAAAAAATTTATAAATTAAAAAGTATTAAGTAAAAAGTATTAAGTAAAAACAATGTTAAAAATATATGTGGTTAAATAATAGGTGTAATGAGTTACAGTTTTAGGTTCGCGAAAATGTTTTTAATAAAAAATGTTTAAGTATGAAATAAAAATGAATGACTCATAGTATATTTGAAAAGAAATTCTTTGAAATGTTTAAGTATGAAATAAAAATGAATGACTCATAGTATATTTGATTTTCATTCGCTCGGGGGGTCGCACCTACGGGTGCGTCCTCCATCCTTTGCGGGGAGGCTTGCGCGGCCTGGTGGCGGCTAATGATCTAGAGGTAGACAAATGATGAGTTCATCAAGATGAATTCATCCAATTAGATGGTATCAAAGATGACTTCATCAAAGATGAGGCAACAAAATTGAGTTTCGAGTGTGTGAGTGTAAGTAACCTGTTAGCACAGATCCCTACCAGAGGCTAGGCATC
The DNA here is from genome assembly GCA_015478945.1 of Trachelipus rathkii. NCBI lineage: Eukaryota > Metazoa > Arthropoda > Malacostraca > Isopoda > Trachelipodidae > Trachelipus > Trachelipus rathkii. The sequence goes on along the minus strand of JABUQX010039841.1, from coordinate 2,847 downwards.
AGTTACCTGGATGAGCTCAAGGCTGGGTGGATGCTAGGTGCAGGTGTAGGATAGGTGTAGGCTGGGTGTAGGCTAGGTGTAGGTGTACGCTAGGTGAAGGCTGTGTGTAGGCTAGTGTAGGTGTAGCTAGGGTAGTGTAGTTAGTTAGTTAGGTTAACGTAGGTTAGGTTAGATAGGTTAGGTTAGGTTAGGATTAGGTTAGGTAGTTAGGTTATGGTATCCTGGCAAGGTCAAGCGAAATCATCCAGGTTCAAAACAAGGTTAAGATATCAAAAAGGGCTATGCCCGTTAAAGAAGGACAAAAAGATTACCGGCGGCAAAAAATTGACCATGGTGTCTGTCAAAGG
>JABUQX010039840.1:15000-37013 GCA_015478945.1 Trachelipus rathkii | reverse complement strand
GATACACTTGTCGATATGCATCAATGTCTTTATAAAAAATAAAATGTGGCGAACATAAACAAAGCGGCCTAATATATATAATGATATATATGATATTATATATTAATATAATATATATATTATATATATATATATATATTATATATGATATATATATTATATATATATTTATATTATATATACTATATATATATATATATATATAATATATATATTATTATATAATCAAAGATAACTTAGACGAGTGTAAAGTTTAACTCGTCATAAACTACAAGGACTTGACACATTTATCAACATAGAATAACTGTTAACATGTGAATAAAGTGGTTAGAATAAACCTCTCATAGCACATAACATTTATAACTATGAATAATGACACTAACCTGGAAAACTAAGGATAAGGTAACCCATGCATTATGCCAGCAGACCCTTAACGTACCCGTACTTTGTCCCTATTATTCAGCAGCAACATGACGTGAGTTATAACAAAATCACATTAACAGTGCCAACTATCAGAATCCAAATTTTTTGATAGACTATGAACTTTGATGCTAACCATGGCGTCGTCAGGGGGGGCAGGGAGGTGGGCAGCTGCCCCCCCTACGCAAGTGTGTCTCTTCTGTATAGATCGTACTGCGATTTTTTTTTTATCCAACGTCGATTCAGAGTGAGTGGCGTTAGAGTGATTCTAACGTATACTGTACTTTATATATGATATTATATATATTATCATTATATAGTATATTATTAATATATTATATTATATATATATATATATATATATATATATATATTTATAGATTATATATATATCAGTATATATATAATCTTATATTTTAGTACTCACTACGAGTATAGGTGAAGGCATATGGTATGCAATTCGTAGTTTTCTACATTTCTCTGCCGATACGAGGTCTCTCACTCATTTTATATGCTCTTTTAATTGTGTATAGAAAAACTGTGTTGTTATTCATCTATGCTTTTTTAAGGTTGATATGTAGTGTATCTATAAATTCTAGATTTTGTGCTTTCAGTCGTTCGATCTCACATATCCTTTATGTCAAGTGTTAAGGGTTCAAAGTGCATTGAGAATTATTCCCTCGGAGACAATCACTCCTACTGAATTCAACAACCCGCATCAGTGTGAAATTTATGGTTCACATTTTCATCAGATCATTGATATTAGAAGATTCCTAGGTACGTACGTGTTTACTTTAGAATGATTAATAAATTTTGTTATTTACTTCTTAAAGAGTTTAGGAATTCTTGTAACTCATGAATCGTTAGCTTGTCCATATGAGGTATAGCTCTCATTTTAAAAAATTATTTTCATTACAACGACCAGGATAGTGGTTGCAACATGCTTGTTCTATACTATTTAATCTTTTCTGTTACACATGCTCTTGAATTGCTGAGTTAAAATTATAGCCTAATGACCATAATGTTGGTTAAAAATTTCGTAGGTAGAACACATATATACATATATACGGTATAGGTATATTCATTTATATATATATATAATTTTAATATATGTATATATATAATATATTATATCTATATATATATATTCTCTATTATCTCTAGCATAATATAGCTATATAAACATAACATATATATAGTAGTGTTATAATTTTATATATTATTAGTTATTAATATATTATAATATAATATTAGTATATATTATAATATATATATTTATATCCTAAATATATATATTATTAGATATATAAACTATATAGTATAATGCTTATTATAATAGTGTTATATATATATATATGTATATCAGATTATAGTAGTACTAGAGCAATCCCTAATGTACTATACCGGTCCTATTGAGTACTATAGTAGGTATAAAGTACTACTATAATGTACTGACATTGCTATATATTAGGTATAGCTATACTATAAATACCTATATATCTAGTATACTTAATATTATATATAATAGATCATATATTTATATTATTATATTATATAGTATAATATACGTATACGCGCTTATTACTATGTAGTATATAGATATTATTCATAATATTTGTATAGTATTTATATATAGTATCATTATATATTTATAATATAGATATATAACATGTATATAGTTATATATATATTATATTAGTTGATATTATTATATATATGTTATGACTAGTATATATATATATTCTTATATATATATGAGAGATATAATATTTAATATATATTTAATATATATATAACATATACTATATTGTTTTGCAGTAAATTTAGGAAAAGGAAGGAACCTCAGACATAAGACTATTGGAAAACTCGTAGTCGTGTTGGAGAAAACCGGATTAGAAGAATCACTGTACGTACCAAAGTATGGGTTCAGACTAGGATGCTGACACGAACAGAGGTCAACCCGCTTTGTCCTTACTTTCGTATTGATGTCGTACTGGATGAAGCAACCACACGCGCCAGCCCTAGACTCCGACGTGAGTTCCCCAGAATCGTTCAGGGATGCTGGGCTGTTTCATCTGTGAGCCGATGCTGGACAGCTGCTGTCATCGAATAGCAGCATGGATCGATTTGGTAGCATATACGGTTTGTGACAATTTCATGTATCCGCTCTATTCGCGATTTAGCACCCTAGTAATTCTACTAAAGTAGAAACAGTTACAGTTACGATAAGACTAATAGTTTGTCTTGTCGACGAGATTGATCCTAACCCACCTATTTCAGTTATGCGAAGAGAACATCAAATTCCACATTGATATTGTGTTTCTGGAGCACAGATATTCACCCTTAGCTGATATGACTTCAGACGCCTATAGCGAGCATTTTGCAAAGTTTTCGGTATTTTATTTCCAAAATAAAAATAGTTCGGTCCAGAGGGCGTATTGCTTGGATCTCAAAGATCAATACTTAATCCTTGATCACTAACAATATCACAGAATTAGATGCTTATTGTGAGGAGAAAATTTTACAAAAGTTTACGCAGTGGCTATGTAAACATCTTGCTCGTTGAAGCGTGCCACATCATGATTCTAACAGGGTCCACTGTGCGCTGTGGATCCAAAGTTAACCAGCAATTCTAAGACAAACATGTCATTTAGGATATGAGAACGATTAAAGTATACAAGGTAGTGTATCACTTCAATGATAATTTACATGCTATGACATTTTCTGACTCATCGCAGCCGAGCTTCAACTCGCTTCATGGCTAACGGCGCAATCATGAAGAAGGCGAGTCGTTATGCTAGATTCGCGACGCTACGATATGAGGGATGCCGAGACATCCAGTTCAGTTAGAACCAGCCAACTTTGCAAAGGGAAGCACGAGAAAATGCCACCATATACCCAGTCAGCTTCCGAGAATCAGAGATGCAGCATCGTGGTTCTCTATTCCCGTCTGCTATAATGGAACAGCACTTCTCGTCACAGTAGAGGTAAAGGCAAGCGTGCGCCGCTGCAAGGCTTCACTGCCACGCGACTGTTATAACGGCTAGCATTGCATGTCCTCCTGGGAACAGTGCGAACCAACCCCTACGCTAGTATGCGACTCATTTTTCGCACAACAGATGTCCCGGGATGGAAGCGTCAGAAGTAGGAATGTGCTATTGAGGCGGCTTGTTAGCAACTGCAAATAGCAGTGACGCCAAAAACCATGGCGAAAGCGCGCTCTGCGGCAATATTCGTCACGAACGCATGAACTTAGGATCCTGGCAGAAATGGCGTCGGCGCTCTGGCCTCGTTCGCGAATAGCTAGTTCCACGATGGTCTGGGCGCCTAAAGATCACAGTGACCGGCCATGCTTCCAGTAGGCTGCAATACGACTGCTTGCGAAGAATATACACAAGAGTCTGGCATCAGTTTAATATAAAACGCAACTCTCCCGTTTTCCTTTCGACCAGTTGCTCTGCTTTCCTACACAAAGCAAAGGATCTAGGTCAGTAGAATGCATTTGGAAGCACGATACAACGAGATCCGGCAATACTGTGGGTACTGATAAAGGACAGGTTATTGACGTTTTTTTGCGCGAGTCGCGTCTTGCCGAAGCAATATTAATGCCAAACATTCCAGCCTATGCCAAGACCAGATGTCGTGAACAAACACAGAGTGCATTCAGCATGAGTTAGGAGCAGTTTGTCACCGCAATGCATTGGTTGAAGCGTTAGAGTCCTTTTCCTTGAAGCGAAAGTGACCCGACCAACAAAGAAAAAAGCAGCCTTTCAGGTTGCATTCCGCGGGCATGTTTGTAATGAGTCGCCATTGCATCATGCTATGACGTCATTTAGTTGATCGCGAAAGAGTGACCTCTGCGAATGTTAGAGCCAGTGTAAATTGCTCTCCACATGTCCAAAGCGCTTGACATATCAGTATATCAAACCTCGGCAGCAACATTCAGACATAATTGTAGGAGAATGGTTAAGGAGCCATCGCAAGAGGAAGTAAAATCACCGATTGAAAGTGTAAAAAGGTACGAGTCCTACCTGCAAGATCGCTGAGGCAACGTAGACTTGATTTCTGAAGTAATAATCACGGCTTTTATGAATAGGCAGGAATAGCCACCGTCGCAACTTATCGCAGCAACAATCCTAGTGATGAGTGAGCTATTTATACGCCTATAGAGAATGAGCATCAAGAAATTTGTTTTGTTGTCTTTCTTCTGGGAAACTATTTGATGGACTCAGGCATCTCGTGTCGAAAATTTCAAGAAACCTACTTTATAAGCTTTTACATTCTCTTTTTTTGTGAATTACTATTTTCTAAAGTTGTAACAGCAATCATATTTTTTTCCACACAAATTAGAACTAGTTAATACTGACAGACCTGCTCTTACCTGTATTTGTGATGCTTAAATGACACTCCCAATGCCAAATCCTTCTCCGACAGTTCGCTAATTATTTTCAAGAATTTAGAAGTCATTTTCGAATCGATAAAGAGCGGTGTAGACAGTATGTATTACGAAAAACGTATTAATAAAAAATTGAAGCGTTTTTTTAATAAAAATTTGCTATGATTTAATGATATGAAAGCGATGTAATTAGCAGACCCAAAAACAAAGGAGAAGAACCAAAAAGAGACTTTGAAAAATTGATCCTATTTTGAAGGACAAAACCTGAGACTCAGTAAAAAGAAAGAACGTAAAAGATCTTGTTGTCTCCCAAGATCTTAAAGGAGACTGAACCGCTTTATTGCTCGTTGACGGAAAAAGACTCTGATAGATTTACTTCTCACTACCTTCGCACAACACTAGCAGTCAAACAACCCCTCTTCGCAAAGTACTACTGCGAAATGATACACGACTTTGCTTGGCGAGGTAATACCTCGGAAGCGACGGCGTTATCTGAAAGGACTGGCTATTCTGATGGAATTGTAAGCGAAGATGTACAACAAGCATGAGCGGATTTAGCTATGTATCGCTCGTTTGTCAATAATCATTGTTCGTGAAATTTAGATTTTATATTTTTCATTTTTATAGGTTGCTGGGCGAGCTAGATAAATCGGGTTTCAAAATGTGTGCAAATTTATAGAGTTCTGCTCCCTATTTTATATAATATTATACTTAGCAATGTTCTTAGATATATTTAGATGATATATTATGGAATATATATTTAAGTTATATATCGAAAATCAGTTCAATTAAATTTTACGATTAGTATTAATATAGCAACTTATGTTATTTTAATTTATATTTGTGAAATATTTATTCTTCATATGGTTAAATTTCGGCAATGAATTATTACTTTTCTGACCAGAATTATTATTTTATATTGTTTTAGCATAAGAATTCTTTTTTCTTTTGTATATAAAAAACATTTAATTATTCATGACAAATATTGCATAGATAGTGGTAGTTTACTTATATTATATTATATATATATATATATATATATATAATATTATATATTCTAGTGAACAAAAACGAAAGACTTAGTAAATGAGTTAGTGAGCTTATGTGAACTATTTATTGCAAATGATTCGATATTGAATTGATATTGGATATTAGTCATCTGTATTCCTTTCTGTTTTAAACATATATAGTTATTTTTAATATATATTAACTTAGGCACTCGAATAATATACGTTTATAAGGAAGGATCTTCTTTTAATAATATGTAATATTACTAAATATAAATAAATATTTATTTATAATGAATATAGCTTATATATCTGCATAGTGTGCGCGCCATGAAGCAACCATAAAAAGATGCTTCTCTGTAGAAAGCGGTTAGTGACCGTGTAATGCTACCCAATATATTAGCACGGAATTGATATTATAACGTTATATATACTACCCTTCAATCATAATGGTTAATTTAGAACTTAGGCCTATCTACTATACAGTCATTAATATTATAGTAAGTATATTGATTGAATAATTTAAATTTTTATTATATATCATTATCTAATGACTCAACAAATGTGCGGAGTACCCATGACTTAGTTTTCAGATCATCAAACGCAACTATTCTGACCACACGCCCACTTTCTCGTAATTGATTTTTCTATAACGTGGAGGTAAGGATGGGATTTTTGTAAGACGACATAGAGGGCCGTACGTTTCTACTTCTAATCATTCCGTTGTAAAGAATTAGCAACATCTTTTCCAGTTAAAGTTAATCTTGATTCTTAAACACTTATAATAATACCTTGACGATAAGCTGAATGTTATGTTTATATTACTTTTTTTATATCAGATTAGATTATGTTAGGTAACAAAAGGTTGGCTATTGCAGTACGTGATGTTTATCTCATAACACTATATGTATAGATAGTGCTGCACCTTGAGAGCCATAAGCTTTTTATAATCAACGGCCGTATAAATTAACCTGTTCTTAAAAAATTACACCAACCGTCCCTGTGCGCACGACTCGCCGGGACATCTTAGTTCTAAAAGAACGCACGAATGAGTTTGGTAATATTGCTTATAATTATACAGCCAAATTCTCAGTTCATTCATTTATTTGCTCGTCTAAAGGGTTATCTTAGATGCAAAAGATTATACTTGGTTCTTAAAGAGTTAAGTAGAACCCTACGTCCTATTGTTTTCGTAGCCAACAACTGAGGGTACAAATTCTTTTTCATTTTTTATCTCTATTTCATTTGCTTTTCATTATATTCTTTATTTTTCGACAACCTCGGAATGGCATCACGATCAAACCAAAAAGTTACTTGGACTCATGTTCAATCAGATCCGTTCTTTGTGACTCTATAATACACCAAATTGTAGCTTATTTCGATCGCCTTCTTTAGATGAACCACGTATGTTTTTTGTTTCCGCTAAATGATCTATTATATCTTCGTAGAATGATAAGATCTCTAGTTCAGTGTCGATTGATTTTTTATCAGAGGATATTAGCAAGTTTCAACAACCCAGTTTTATGTTTATTGATCACAGTGTGTTTGCAGATATCCAATCCTCTGAATAAAACAACTTTCAGGGAATTTTGTTTTGTCCGGAAAAAAATAGACAACTTTTAAGCAACTTTGAGAACTCACCGACAGCAAAGATAACACTCGCGACAATGTTAGGAGATTATTAGAAGAGAGACTAAAAGCTGCATGCCTTGGTTCTCCCTCATTTATCATAACCATAGCCATGAAATGATCTAAAAATTATGTACGTTTTCACTGATACCTTTGCTCGCGCTAGTAGTGGTCTATTTACGTTGAATTGTGTGTCTTGCGAGAGTGTGTTGACTTTAATGGTGAACCCTCTCCAGTTCGTTATACATATCGATAACGGACCAAATTAATTTGAACAACGATAAAACCACATTTTTTATTGCAGTTCTATTTAATCTTAATAAAGAATGCAAGGTTGTAACACTACGACTGGAATGAATTAAATGTTTCGCCGATAGAAGTACACTTACATCGTATGATTCCTTGTTTCTCTAAGAGGCGTGAGAAAAGTGTGAGTGTGGGAAATTGGAAATGTTTGTTCCATATCTGAAGTGACTCTATGATATGAGGTCTGATAAGAGCTGAACCCGTATATAGGGAGTATCATGTCGAATCGAAGTGTTCTTATTATTACATGAGGTGGAACCATTATTATCGCGTTCTCCTCAAATTTTACGGTGATAACGTTGTGCCAATATAAAGAAGATTAAATATGAGTTGTGCTTGAATTGTCGACTAATTCCATGGATAGTGCCGAACAAATTCTGCTACAGTAATTTTCCGTTTTTCGATTTTTCCAAAATGAGACGAAAGCAATTCAGTTTGTTTGTTTTGGTGCGTGGAGATTGATTTTTTCATAGCTATTTTTCCTGATTAACTTACCCTATGCTCTATTATATATATTATGCGAAAGTCACTATACTTACAATACAAGAAAGGATTTGCAATAATTGCTACAAGTATATCTAACAAACAGAATGTAGACTTAATACTCATGTTCAACCTTTTCATGAACTTATTACATAAAAGTATCCCTTGGCGGGTGAAGAAACTTCACAATAGTCTTTATCTATATGTTTCATTCCCTATTTGGCAGATGTATATACGTGTAAACATTAGTACAAGGTTCGAAGATCATAAAAAATATCCAATATCTATAAAGTGTTTGTCCATCCATAACTATTATTATTTGGGAACGATATATCAGTGGTCTTTTGTTTATGAAATTAAAGAAATTATATTGTTATAATTTGATCGCTAGAGTCCTCAGTTTGATAAGACTTTATAATCATCTTTTGGCAGGTTCACTATGCATCATATTGAAAATGTTTTCAGTCCAGGATTAAATGTTGTGAATAATCTTTCAGATATAAACACTCCCAAAAATTTCTTAATTTAAATGACGAGGAAGAGTTTATAAGATTTTTATAGGTTTCAATTAAAAGGGAATATAGAGTTGGGAAGTGAGTGTGTCAGGAAGTAAAGACAGAAATCTCTGGCAACTCACAAGTTAATTTTGCAAATCTGTGCATGCATCCAATTTTTCTTATATTAAATTACTTTATTATAGAGGGTATCACTAGGGTTTTTTTTTTTTTTTATTTCCTTAATATTTTCCATATTACTGCTCGCCTTTAATTTTAATTATTTCTTATCAATTTAGACATAATACTAATGGAATGCCATCAGTTTGCACAAGACCAATGCCGATAAATTATAGATTATCCAGCAATGGGACCATCGATAAACACAAGAATTAATCTTCTCGTCAACCAAAACGTAATAATTATATTTGATGCTAAAGTACGATTGCTGATCCAGCTTAATTAGTAGTCTTAATCCCCGTATGTAGCTACTGAGAATAAAACACTGTTGATAACGACGTCCACGACTTACGCCAACAATCATAAAGTGATGAAACATGAAGATAACTAAATCGGCGTGACAGCATGTTTCTATTCATATTTACAAAATACTCAAAGACAGAGTTTACTTATGAGCGAATCGGTGCTCGGTCTCTCGGAGCAATTGACTTTGACATTGACAACACGCTGCAACGTCAACTAAAAAGCAGTGTTACAAAAAAAGTTGCACGCAAAGCAAAAACGCCCACAGAATAAATGCAGTCATCGCATTATGTTAGAAGGAGGAGCTTATGCAGGGCATGAGGTGGACCACGATCTCAATGACATCAAAATGCTCCGGTGTGAGCTATTTTTTCATACTATTGAGCGACTTTTCCTGAAAGATCCATAATTTCCGCATAGAAAAAACGTCTATATAATGGATTCACATGCAGAGAGATTTTAAGCTATGTATGATCGATTCTGAGAAGATTAAAGTAATAAACAGATGCGCTATTTCGCCTATTTCATATAAATATATGGATAAAAATTTTATAATAAAATAAATGATAAAAAATACATTAATAATACATGACAACAGAAAAACAATCCGTAGAATATAAAATAACTAAGATACAGATATATTAATAAATGAAGGTAATAATAATCTAATAATAATAATAATCATATCAATAATAATAATAGCAACTTGATAATTAAGTTATTTATATCATTTATAGTTGAAAGAATGTTCACACAGGTTAAATATAATAATATCTACTATACTATACTACACTTATATATATAATCAATAATAAATAATATAATATATAATAATGCTAAGTATTTAATATTATAACACAATAAATCATTAATATCTAAATTTATCATTATTTATAATAATTTTACTCTGAATTGATTAAATTAATATCCACATTACCTTTGCCATAACTGCACATAATATATATAAAAGCATTTAATCTAATATTATTAATATAATTTTATATTATATTTAGATTTAATCTAATATATATAATAAATTATATATATTTCATATATAATACATCATCTATAATAAAAAAATCAATATTAATCATAATATATAAATAATAATATTTACTAATATAAAATATATCTAAAATTATTACCATTAATAATATAATAGACCCTAATTTTATAATTTAATATAATAATTTATAAATTAAATTATATCAATAAATATAATAATATAATTATAATTAATAAAAACATATTAATAATAACATGGAATAATAAATAATATTAACAACTATATACTACTATTCCAATATATATATATAATAAATAATAATATAACATATAATAATAATATTAATATGATAATGATGATTAAAATTTAATGCATAACATATTCATTGATGTAATATAATCCTAATTTGGTTAATTTCTACCTTATCTGCATGTTTACGCTGCGGTATTAAAATATTGACTTATGACTAACAATTTCTACCCAATGATCTCTGGCGGAAGGGCTTCTGTCGTGTTGTAAGATATACCAATAGTATGGGGAGGAGGAACCGTGGCCAAAGATCAAGCAAAAATTCCAGGTAAATGCCATCTGTTCCTGAGGTCTAGCCATACTTGTAAGGCAAAGCACGCTCCTAGCGACCAAGAACACGGGTTTCTGATATTTAAGTTATTTTGGGTGGGGTTGCGAAAACGAACCGTGAAAGTTAGAGCTTTAGACTGGGGCACCCCCGAACAAGGAGGCACAACCCCTGAGGGGGCGGAAAGATGCAAAAGTGGCAGCGGTACTGCCACTCCACTCCCAGTTGGGCCGCGTGGTCATACCAACTACGTAGAGTAGTAGATCTCACAACTTGACTCACAGGACTATGTTTACTCCCTCAGCATTGTTAGCTATGCACGCTACTCATTGTTTTCGAGTAGGCTAGATCCGCGGGTCGTATAAGTTGTCGACATGAGCTACGAAGATGGATTAGCTGCTGTAGTGTAATTCGGGATAATACAGATGAACAGGCTGCATGTCACACGAAGGTCTAACTTCATGATTCGACCCACACCAAGTGAAAGGACCTGCAGCAGGGGTCAATTTCTCATGTCTTTTCATACATGACGTCTGACTGCTATTTCATGTAGCAAACAAAGATAACACTAGACCCTGCGACGCGATAGTGTGAAGAAGCAGCCGATCTTGGAACTAAGTGTTGCCCACCTTATATATTTAATTATAGACGTATGTCTTTTTTTTTTAAGTTTTTTTGTGTGTGTTTATTTGGGAGAAGACGGACGCACTGAGCCCGAGGGGCGAACGAGAAAGTGAGAGATAGCAGCTCATACAAGCCCGTAGGGAGGATGTAATCTAATCTATTCGGAAGGATGCGTGAGTCAGGGGTGATAAGCTTTCGTTAGAGCGAAGGGTAGCGAACGTATATGTTATGTTCAGGCTATATGGAGCTACTTTCAAAGGAGTGCTACGTAATACGGGAGCTTAGGGTGAGTGCGCCCTCCCACCGATTAAGTTGTTTCCTATTATAACTTTGGAAGATAGTGGCGGTACTACGTTTAGAACAAGCTCTTGATATATTTATACGAATGAACTCAGTCATTTTTCAATTCTCTGGACTTCAATACTAAGTTCTTTACCCTATTCCTGATTTTGATTGGCTCCACTATGGTGTTAACGGATCATGTCCGGGAGAATGCAGGATGCACGATAGCTAAATGAAGCAATGTAATCGGAGCGTGGGATCAAACCGAGCCATTGCGGATCCCAAATGAACATTGGCCTTAAATACGAAACCACTTAAGTTAAATCGCTGACATGCTCAGAGCTTAGTACACTAACTCTATCAGGCTTCTCTCTCCACATACATATCTTCCTCTTGTCACCATTCACCAGAGGCCACGCCGCCGAGAGATTCATATCCTACCTTGATACAAAAATACTACGGTTAACCGATATCTCTATGTTCCCTAATTAGGTCATTATGCCTTGTATGAAAGTCGTACTAAAGCTGATCTAGATATTAGTCGAATACCAAATGTATGGGTATTGGCAGTATGTCATATCTTCTGCTTTAGGTCGAGTATATATATCAAAGTTATTAAGACTCCTTTCACTTACTATACTTAACGATTATCATATATCATATAAATATAGTGTATAATAATATTATATATGAATATAAAATTACGTATATATATATAAATTTATCATATTTTCTTTATTAGATATATTATAGAATTATTATTATAACTAGTATTACTTATTTTGATGATTAGTATATAATATATATAGTTTATAACTCAGAGATGAGTGAGTATATAAAAGTATTATATAAAATAAAAAAACAGGAGAACGGCTGAAAGTAATAACGTCGTTAAATAAGTAGTATACGTCAATAATATGATATGCTATAACTCCTAAGGTATAGGTAGTATGGAAGGAGCGGTAGGTGGTAATTCAAAATATTGATGGTAATAGCAAATAAATCAACAAAAGGGTATAGATGGCAAGCATAAAATAGAGTGAGTACTATTAATATATTAAGTATGATTAGTGTGTACTAATGTGACAAGGACCCACTGTCAGATCGTTAAGGGCTGAGGACATCCTAATACTGATATAATTAAGTCCATGATATACTATAAGTTGTAATAATACATATGGTATTTCATACAAAGCTAAATAGTTTATAGGTGAATAGTAATATAGTAATATTATGCTATACAGACAGGGTTAGCTAAGTAGGTAACATAATAATCTTAGGTCTATAAGGACTATAGTAGTGAGGATGTCTTACTCATATGTCGATATAGGGGTTGATATATTATTTATATGTATATAGTAATATGAGTAGTATGATAATAGCTATACTCATAGTTAAGAGATCTGTTGGCACGAATTTACCATTAAACTTCCCAAATTCTGATCGTTGCTTTATCCTGAGTTCTCTTATTGAGAGTATAGCTCTGTATTCAATCTCATGACTATTTTCTCCCTATTAACAATAATTCAGCACGTATTGGTGATGAGGAGCCATCGAAACTTTTTAATCGATTTAAATTACCGATTATTCTAATATATATTACTATATATATATATATATAATATGATATAATAATATACTATATATTATATATTAATATATATTACTTATATATATTGCATATATATATTATTAGAATATATATAATATATATATGATATATATATATAATCGAATATTAATATTTAATTATAATATAAATCATATGAGCTTATAGTATATATATATATACTATATCATATATATATGTATATATATATATTATATATAATAATATAGTTATAGATTTACATATATAAATAACCTAAGCTTCATATATTAGTATATATATTATAGAACTATATATGCAGACTATTATTGTATAATATATAGACAAAAGCATTTTTTGTTGAATATAATACACCATCCTTCTATATGCATATAAGATAATCCGGAGTATATATTATATATATTGTGATCGAACATATCGACACGAATTGCCACAATGCAATTTATGTAGGTTAATCTAGGCTTACTAGTAGTCAGGTTTTGTGTAAGGTATTTTGTCGCACCCCCGCCCGCCCCACCCCATTAATAAGTTTTCTTATGGGATAAGTCTCGTAAAGCAACAGTATTTCTTCATCCATCTTACATCGAGGCACAAATCAACTCTCATCTAACTCACAACTTTATCAAAAATCACTTTTATTCACAGCAAGAACTCAAACTTTCTTTCAGTCTTATAAATCAAGTGCATCAATATGGTGCGTTTTACTTTCCTTGTCGACCATCAATTATAAGTGATATCAAGTATTTTATTTTATTCGCATTACGAAGCTTTCAAATCTAAGAAAACTTAAGGATTGAATGTTAAGGTTGTACGGCAGGGATTATTTCACAAACTATCATCAGAAAAGATTCTAACTCAGTGATGAATCCATTTAGTCTTGAGAAGTAGTTATATAGAAAAGTCAGTGGTGTTTCACTATTTAAGAATATATAATTGAAGAATTGTGCTCTTCTGATCAATAGCTATGAAGACGGTTTGGGAATCAAAGAATAATGACAACATTTGATTCATGTAGATAGGATATGGAGATCTAAGCTTAGTTGCTATTTTATATCATAGCAACTTAAAACTCTTAACCTTAACTACTCTCTCTAATCATCTTCTTCAATCTTATCTTATTTATATATTGAGGAAAGTTGATACTCGCTGCTCATTCACTCTTCTATATATATATTATACATATCTCGTCATTATGTTGTATTTGATAAATTGTTAGCTGATTCTAAATAATTATCTGCCTATATCCTATTTCCTTCCTCACTTTTAGAAAGATAGTCTTTTGAGTGCCATTTTGTCAAATTTTTCACACTCTCATAACTCGTCATTCATTATACCTTATTGAGTTAGTTTCCTAACTTCATTAAAGTATATAATTTATGTTAATAATACTATAATATAATATAACTATTATATATTAGTATATATATTATATATATATATATTATATATATCAATATATTATATATATATTAATAATTATATATACTAATATATATATTATAATATTTTATCATATTATAATATAAATATTAATATTTAATATCTAATTATTATATATATATATATTATTAATATTATATTATTAATTATAGTATAGCTTATATATATATCTGTAGAGTATTCAATAGTAGCACAATTATATAATTATATATATATATTTAACTATAATTATATATATTATAATTATATTAAGTAAACTATATAAAGAGAAGTTTCCTTAATGTTGCAACAACATCACTAAGTACCTCACCTATCATTATTTGCTATTTAAAGTAATATAAGGGATATAAATACTATTCTATATAACTATGATATATTGTCTATACCTTAGATGAATTCGTAAGTTAGATCTTAAGGGTTAGAATATCGTAAACTCGCGCCGCATATTTAGCATATGTGATACGTAACTCTATATGTCTCGTACTCTATATTATATTACTCGAATTCTTATACTATAAGGTCATCATTTCCTTAGGTTAACGTGTATTTTCTCAGAATACTTTATTAATATAACACCACTTATAGTATATAATAAATGCTTGTTAAACATTATCATCTTTATCATTTTCATTTTAATTTTTTTACTATATATACTCGATTCATACGATATATGTATTCTAATATGTATCATTTATGTATTCTAATATGTATTTATATTATTTATATTTCGGCATTACTAGGTATACGTATTTGAATATTTATTGGTCTAAATATTGGTAATCTGGTTCTGCAATATGCAACAAGTGCAACCTCTATCAGGCCTTACCGTATTTCTTTGGTACCACCGGGATTATTATATATATATATATATATAAAATTTATATATACTTATATACTATTTAAGATAATTACTGGTATATAATCATACTCCATATAAATATTTAGTATATATCCTTATATACCATTATAGATATATAGATATATTCTATATTATCATAATATATATATATATAATATATATATATATACTATATATATATATATATATTATTATAATATATCATATATATATATATATAGTATATATATATATATAGCTCTAATATTATAGATATAATACTTATATATTAATATATGATATTATATTAATATATAATCATATTATATGATCATATACTACAAGATAGATAATATTATAATAATATATATTATATATATTATTAATTAATATATAATTTAATTATTAATATACTATATTATATAATATTATAATATAATATTTATACTATATATATATATATTAAATATAATTAATGTAATATATTAATATGATATATTAATATTTATATTATTATATATATATATATTATACTATGTATATCATATCATTATATTAATTTATAATATATATTATATAAATAATATATTATCTATATAAATAATTATATACTTATATATATATATATTAATATTATTAATTATGTAAGCCATATTATATATATTATATACTATAATAATATAATATATATCATATATATATACTTTATAATATTATTTATATATATAAATAATTAATATTTATGTATATTAATATATGATATATTTATATATTATATTACCGTATTTAATATATATTGTAGTATATATATATATCAATTATATTATATATATATTAATATATAATATATACTATATATAATATATATAATATATATTCATATATATATATATATATATAATATTATACTATATATATAAATATATACATATATTAATATACGTATATATATATAATTATATATAATATATTATATATTATTATAGATATATATATATATATAATATATAATATATATATATAGATATATGTATATATATGAACTTAATATCATTTAAATATATGATTTGTTGTTGCCATTCTTTCTGATACTATATTACATTATATACACTTTCAGTAAAATTCATATTAATCTTATGTTATTATAATATAATTCAGGGAAGCATTTTTATATTTAAGTTGCTTTTTAACAGTGTTCGGCTACATTCAATACGCGTATCATAAAATTTACATACACATCACATAATACTGTGAAAGATGCATCAAATATTTTTTATATGATTTCAACTGTTTAATGATCATTACTAATCCTAGATTTTTCACAATGTCAAATCCGTTCCCATTATAAATTTTAGTCATACTATATCATTTGCAAAAAAAATTCTTTGCTTTGCTTATACTTTGTTAATAATATATTTAATCTACATGATGTCGGTTGAGAATGAAGCCGTTTCTCAGTCTGTTAAGCGACGAAATGGTTGTTAAAATTTCCTGGAAAAGTGAATCTTGATGTTTAACTATTTTGTTTTTTTGATAAATATGTTAAATATAACGAAATCAGCTAGCACTTCAGGACAAAACAGAAGAACTTTTATTTTTGCCTATGCCACAGTGTATTTTAAAACAATGTTTTTATATTATAAAATTGGCACCTTTCTCGTAAAATACAATGCCGTTCATATTACAATAAAACTTTAGTATTGCATATTTGCTTTTATGCACTTACTTCACATACCAAAAACTCATTTGTTGCATTGTATATGGTGTTATTTTGTACAATAGACAATTTCCATCATAGAAAAAACTTTGGATTATGTACTTTTTGTAAATTTATCTCATGTATAAAAACATCTATTGTACATTGTATTGTATTATTTTGTACAATACAATATTAGTCAAAATATATAAAGCAATAATGTTTTAAATTTGCGTTCATTTGACTAGCATACAAAAACAAACATTTATTATACATTATTTAGTATTTTTTTGTATAGTAAAATAATATTCATCGAACAAAATAAAAACAACTTAGCTATTGTATACATTTAATTTCATTTTACTTCCTGATTTCATTTGAGTGTAAATATTTGGAAATCAAATCATATCAATTTTCGTACTCAACTTTTTTCAGCTCCTTCAGTGTTTAGAAACTTCATGTTTGTTTTTTTTTTTTTTTTAATAATATAACCTTTCTAAATAATTATTAAGCCAAGATGTGCGTTCCACAAAAGAGAAATTAAACGATTAAGCCTTATGCAGATCTTGGTATACTGCAAGACCTTTCCCTTCTATTATATATACTAATATATATATATAATATATTATATTATTATATATATCAATATATATATATAATATTAATCATTAATATTATATAATATATTATATATTATATTATACTATATATATATATATAATATATCTATATATATATATATATATATATATATTTATATATATATATATATATATATATATATATATATATATATATAATATATATATATATAAATATTAGTTTTATTTGAAATTTAAAAATATCTGTTTTTATAATAAATGCATGTTATATATAATTTTAATAAATAATATAGAGAGGAGAGAGAGAGAGAGACGAGAGAGAGAGAGAAGAGAGAGAGAGGAGAGAGAAGAGAGAGAGAGAAAGAGAACCAGAAAACTAAGGAAATTAATATTTGGTTTTTACGTTTTGATTTATTATGCATGTAGCATAAAGCTGGTATCGCAACACACTGCAAAAAATCGAAGTTTTGTAAAAGCTATATTGAATCACTATGAACCATTAAAATAACAATTCTTCTTATATGAGTTACTTTTAACAGTTCATTATTTAACAGCCAATATTTAATGCGCCCTCTTTTGTAGTCTTATAGACGTCTTACTACCTCTGACCTGGATTGGTCCATCACAACAATTTGAATAAATTTAATATGGGATTCAAATACTACAATGACAGATTTCACACTATTACATATAAATTTTTCCGTTTAATTTCTTTTAGGTGTACAAGACTATTACAATGAGATATACATACAGTTCATATATAAAAAGAATGTAGCCCCTTTACAGGATGATCAAATCATCGCTAGAAATGCTATCCTCAAAAGTTATATCATCACTTCTGGATCGTATGAGGATACTACAGCATTAGAAAATAAAAAAAAATTTTATTGCTTGACTTTAAAAGGCAGAGGATATATTACAATCAAATTCTTAAGATCTAGAAAAATTATTTAAATTTTATTTTTAGAACACCTTATTATACAAAAATCTTTTGAATACCCCTGAAAAGGAATATTTATTAATAATTTTTATTTTTCTTTGTCCTTGTCAATCATACCATTACAAACATTGGTGATAACTTTACATTCGGTGAACATTCTTTTCTACTTCTTTCCCCGTTCGCTATTACGTAAATAATGTTTCTATTACTTCTCACCACTCGGTAGGAGCCTGAGTATCTCTCAGCTAATTTACTTAAATTACAGTATATCGTTCATTCTTCACTAGAACAAATTTAGCTTTATAGAAATCTTTTGGAACAAATATATTATTATTCTTATAAATCAAGTGAGGTGTGAGAGGTTGGCGTATTAACGAGACCAATTTTTTTAGTAAACGTTGTGATTCACTGTGTCATTAAGAGGTTCATTTTGCAACAAACTGCCCGGCACGGCCAAATTCTGGCCTAACATCAGTTAAGCCGGTGTAACTTCTTCAGCGTTTATAGTACTTATTCTCAGGCAGTATAAATACACGGTAAAATTTTAGGTCATTCCAATCGTTTATTCTCACTGTCATTTGTCATATACTGCAATCTTATTATTAAAATGTCATTCATTATCTAGCATAACCCGTTCAAATTTGCGCAATAGGATAAGGTCATGACGTTGTCACTAGCCAGCAAATTACACATCTCGTTAAATAGTCTTGAAACAAAATGTCCTCCGCATGTCTGAAACAATCATTTTTATCACTCCACAGAACGAAAATAGCTGACTTATCAAGAAACGAATTACTGCTTCCATTGTAGCTTCCTTTAAGGCATAAGCAAGCGGGTACTCTAAATCTGTCTATGAAAACTATGGGCACTTGTAACATTTACTGCATTGCGTAGTTACAAGGTGCACATGAAGACTTTGAAATTTCTCTGACACTTCTTTAAATCTTTCGAATTCAGGATTGGTCATTTTCGTCCCCTTGTTTCGGTGACAGACGTCATAATGCTTAATATACTCTTTCACACGGCTATCCTATTCTTAAACACTAAATCACCCTTGACAACTATCAGAATTCGTTTTACTTGCAAAAGGTTTTGTATATGAACTTTCCTGATTAAATCGTTGATTAGATTCTCAGGAACGATTATTCCTGCGATTTTTGTTGATATATCGAACGCAAGAGTTATCACCTAATTCATGCATATAAACTCTTTGTGACAATCTTTAAACACTGAAGATACCTTTCCCGCAAGAGATCTCCAATGTGGGAGTAAGAATCCTGTTCAGCTCTATAAAACTTATCAAATTTATCTTTCATACCCGCGATCAACGTTATTACAATTTACAAAATAAATATCATTAAAATCATAATCATTATTGCCATTAAAATTTTAATCATCATTATCATTCAAATTATTATTATTATTATTATTATAATTATATTAAAGTGTGCTTATTATTTTTATTCATCATTATTATCATATTATTTATTATTATTAATATTATTATTGATTATTAGTCATGTATTATATTATTATTATTATTATTATTATTGATTATTATTATTATTATATATCTATTATATTATTTATTATATTATTATTATTATCTATGCATAATTAATATTATTTAATTATTGCATATTATAATTTCAATAATTATTAATTATTATTATTATTATTATTATTATTATTTTATATTATGATTATTCATTTACTGTTATTATTTTCATTATTTTAATTATTAATTTATATTATTATTGTTATATTGATTATTAGCAATTTGCTACGCATTTTAAGCGCGTCAGTGCATTATGTTTGTAATATTATTCTTATTTTATTTTCATTATTAGTTATTATTTATTATTTATTTTATTGATTATTTATATTTCTCATTATAATATTATTATTATAATATTATTATAGTATTGTTTTTTATTCATAGTATTCAAATAGTTTATATTCACATATTCTCTTTATTATTTGTTCTTAGGAGTGTTATTGTTAATTTATTATAGTGTGTTTTGATTATTATAAGTATGCTACTTTAGTTATTATTCTATTATTATTTTATTAGTGTCAGTTACAGCTACTTACTATTCACCACTATTCATTATATTAATTATTATCTATTAAATTATTATATCTTGATGATCGGGATTGATAATTAATTTATTATTTAGTTACCTTGTTTATTAATTTCTTTAAAAATGAGTATTTGAGTCTTACATATTATATACTTAAATACTTTATTTATATTATATTTATCTTATTATTATTTATTATTACTTGTTATATATTTTATTCTTATTTATTATTATCTAATTATATCATTTTCTTTACAAATCCTCTCAAATTCTCTTCTTCAAATTTCTCTTAAACCGTTCATTTTGATCTTCCGAGCGCCTATAGAAAAATCAGTCTCCCGGGAGCCATTGGATTTGCTCCCCGCCATAGCTCTTTCCCTATTTTGAAACTTAGTAGCAGCTCTCGGGTTCGCGTGTGGCTGCGTACTATACCTCCTATAATACGTCTGGCTTTGGCAATTGCCGAAGAGGTTCCGCACTAGAAATTCAATGACGATGTTCAACTGTAGCACTTCTGTTCTGTTTTCCAGCGATTTATGAATTTTCTGCGTTTCCCAGTTCCTACTCTTACTTCAGCGGCAGATAAATAATGTTTGATCACTCGATTATTGCTAAGGATTAGCTTCTGTTTAAGAGCACTTCGAAGGCTCTACTCGCATTCCCCACTATTATCGTTACTTTGCTGAAGCTATGGAGTTGTCTTTTTTAGCAATATGCCTGTTCTCAGGGTTCGCTGCAAAGCTATCTGCGTACCCGTCTTCTACGCAAAGTTGTTTTATAGCAAGGAAAAAAATTAAAAACCCCTAGGAACCCTCTGAGCTGATTTATATTGGCTGGTTTGGCAAATTGCAATATTGATTGCAGTTTGTCCTTATTTCGACAATAACCATCCCTTTTTCGCCTTTTATGAACTCATTCAAAAAATTTAAACTTCCTTCATTGCTATTTAATATTTTTTGGGTTTATATAAATATTCACACATTTAATCCTCGCGAAAACCTTTTTCAATATTGCAATATGATCCTCTATTGTTACAGTTTCAATGAGGACATCATCCAAAAACATATAAGTTCTTAATGTCCCAAAGATAGATGACA
>JABUQX010039840.1:5000-7500 GCA_015478945.1 Trachelipus rathkii | reverse complement strand
TTATTTGATTATGTAGATTTAAAAAAAAAAATTGGTATGGAGCGAACTGGAGGCGGGATAATCGACATGAGCCATTATAGTATATTATATATATAATATATATATATAATATATATATTATATATATATATATTATATATATATATATATATATATATATATATATATATATATAATATATATATATATTATATTAATATATGGTCAGCCTCCTAAGCATCATCATGCATGTAAAAAACTATAACAGCTACTAGGAAAATAAATAACATTTTATTAATCAGGAAACATTTTTATCATGAATTTTAAAAAAAAAATAAACGCTTTTGTGGTAAAATTAAAAATTAGTTAAAAACGTTGAAAACCTTGTAGTGATATTACCGTTTTCTGAGAATACGAAGAAGCTCGAGTAGTTCGAGTGAGTACGCAAAGGTGCAAATATTGAATTTTTTTCTTTTTTAATAAAGAATATTTCCCGACTGGGTAAACAGAGGAACGATGGAGTAGAGTCGGGGCTTTCTAGGCCTACCGGGGACGACGGGGGGAACTTTGTCCCCCCTCTGTCCCTCGATCGGGCTCGAACCCGCCTAAAAGATATAAAAGAAAAAATAACTCTTTACTCCAAAGCGTAAAATTTAATTACTGATTTGGCACTCTTGCGATCTGTGAAGTAAGCAGGGATCAAGTCACACACTGGTATATGGCTTGCCACATCTAAGAGTTATACTAGAATTTAAGGTGTTATTTAATAAATATTAGAGATAAAATAATTTTTTTTAAGTTTCATCGATGAATTGCTTTTGCTAAAAATCAAAATGTTATTTTTTTCTGTAGCTGTTAATTTTTTAGTTACATGCGTGATGCTTTCGGGAGGCGGACTATTATATATATATATTATATATATATTATAATATATAGTATATATATATATATATATATTATATATATATATTATATATATATATATATATATAGTATATATATATTATATTATATATATATATATATAATATATATATATATATAATATATATATATATATTATAATATATATATATATTCATCGATCTCAAACTTTGCAGTGAATTTTAAAAATGATTGTTAAATATAAACAAAAAGAACAAATATGAAAAAATATATAACTATAAATGAATAGTTATATATTAAACTAATCTTACCTTATTATGAGATTTCTTTTGATCCAACATTAGCAAAATAAAAGATAAGTTCGAAGTAGTTAAAGGAAAGAGAGCTTTTCTCTATAAATTGTTGCCCTGATTCCGAATAATACCTCCGTTTTCCTAGATTGCTCTAGTTTTTGAGAATACAGGGTGCGTCAAAAAAATACATTTAATAACAACAATTATGTTAGGTTGTACGTAATTCACACTTTAAAAAACACGAAAGATATATATTAAATTGTTAATGAGTAAGTATAAAATGCTATTAGGTCAAAACATTCAATTCAGTACAATGAAATCACAATTAATGCATTACAAATCGCTGTCTATATTATTGTCTTCTGTGTGTGCAGAATGTGGACAATCACATTGAAGGCTCCAAAAATAGTCTGCCATCATGTGTGAATCCCATCTTCTTTGGTATCTTTCTTCCATCACCTTGATATCTGTGATGGAACCTCTCCCTATTGTTCCTACTATAACATCTAGATTATCCGGAAAACACGATCTAAGTGGGACTATGTAGAAGGTGAACTTTTATGCTCATATTAGCATTCAAATTTTTGAAGTCTGGAAGCATTTTCTGTACGAGTTCTACATAGTTGGCAGATTTATGGATTGCCCAAAAAGTCTGAACAACCAAGACAAAACTTTTCCAGGCAGATGCTTCAATATCAGTCATGGAATTTATGAAATTGTCAATCCTTGATAATTTGGCGAATTTGAGGGCCGCTTAAGATTCCAGCTTTGAGTTTCTCCAAACTCAACCTGGAAAAATCTGCAAAATTATTTGAACATTCACCCTTTGTCTAGGGCCCTAACAAATTGCTCATCAAGTCCATAGTTTGATGTGAAGTTGTGGGAAAATAATTTTTCCCCTGCCAACCAGTGGTTCGTTAATGATATTTTGATGCACCTACAGCCATATTTTCCCTAGCAGGCCATACAACTTTTTCCCAGTGCTCTTCTTTTAGCCCATTTACTATCCCACAAGGCATATGAATACAAGGGTACTGTAGCTTATATCGCTTTGGCTGCCAAGCTAAGATGTTGGACCATCTTCAAATCAAACGTATAGACCTTTGGCTGTTCATTATATCTAAGCTTCTTGCAAGTCATTCTTATTAATTTTCATATTCCTCTACTTCTATTTCAGTTTTGTTTGAATAACCTATTGGAAATGGAGTACATAACTATTCTGCCATTGTTCAATAAACCACACTTCAAGCTTCTCGTTGAACTATTCATAAGCATCGCCAATCTTCTGGTCGGTATTTAGGTAAACCCATTTGGAGTAGGAGTCCAGGGATGTTCCTACAGTT
>JABUQX010039839.1:42500-46504 GCA_015478945.1 Trachelipus rathkii | reverse complement strand
AATATAATATATAATATATATATATATATATATATATATATATATATAAGATAGAGATAAGAAGATATAATAGTATATAAATAGAATCTATAAAATAATATATATAAGTAATATAAAAATATATATAAAATTAATATATAATATATATATTATAATAAATAGAATATATATATTATATAATTAATAATATATTAATATATATATATATATAATTAGTAAATAATAGGTATATATATAAATATATAATATATATATAGATAATAATTATATATATATAACTATATATAATATATAATATATATATGTAGATAATAGAGATCATATAAAATAAATGTCTATATAGACGTATATACTAAATAGTATCTATATAATGTACTATATATATATATATATATATATATATATATATATATATATTATTTAGAGGGAAATTTATTTTCCAATATCGCGTATGTGGAAATGCGAATTATATATTTTTTTTAATATTTACGAATGGGAATATTACATATTGTCATTAATGTGACACTTTCTTTATCACAGCTTGAATTTTTTCATTTGTTGTAAAAGTTCAGTCATTAAAAAAACTTGAATGAGAAAAATAGATCAAATTAATAAATTAATAAATTAATAAAATTATAAAATAAATTAATAATTTAATAAAATAATAAAATAAAAATGAATTTTCTGTTTCCAGGATGTGAAATGAGGATCCTGTCTTATAGTTGCATCCCATCATTCTTTCATCAACCTCCTCCCTTCGAAAGAGGAAAATAGTTAAATTAATTTATAGAGCTACATTTGATAGTTCAATCAAGAGTTTGAAATTAATTACATTATTAGAAAATTTTTCTTAAAAAAAAAAAATTTCCAATCCTCTAAACATTTAATCTGTTACGTTTCTCATCATAGATCAGACCTACACCAGCAAAGTGATTGCAATTTCAGTAATTGAAGTCGGACAAGCTAACTCTGAGTGTTCAGGATAGGATTCTTCTCCGCATGCAAAGGATGCATGCGGATACTTCTCCGCATGCATCCCTCACCATACAAGAGGATATTAATTGTGGAAATGCGTTTCTCTTTGACGTTCATTTTGACGATTTTTGATACTTGCTAAGGCAGCTAATCATCAAATGGCTTCTTAGATGTAGAATTGCATTGAGGACGTCAGTTACAATACTTCTTGCGGATGGTTTTGCCACAACATGTGACCTTCTTTGTGTATCATGAACTATTTCAGACTTGAAATTTTCAAATTCTTCACACCTTCGGCCAATGCTAACTTTAACCCTATCTATGTGAAATTAAGAAGTGAACATTTTTTGTTTTGTATCTTGGATCCAAAAACGTAACTAGCTATGAAACACAAAATCGTTGCTCACTGTGAAATCAAACCTTTTGTTAATTCCTCTCAATCATCGTCTTTATCCCTTGGCTGGCATTGTCTTTGGACTCTAATGCACACCTCAGGGTGATTGCGAGAGGTATTCGTCTGTTATTAATGATGAGATTTTGCTGATTGCTTCAAAATATCGATAGTACAGATGCAGTTATATAATTATATATAATATATTATTATAATATTATATATATATATATGGATAATATATATATATATATATATATATATTATTATATAATATATATCTATATATATATATATATATATTGAAGTCCCTATTTTTATTTTTTGGGTGTGTGTACGTAAATATATGTGATTGTATGTGTGTGGGCGCGTGATTGTACTAATGACAAGACCGTGTGGAAGTGCAGGGTGGTGGGTGGTGTGTGGTGGAGAGAAAGGGCTCTCTATTACTTTGCCTCTTCCGACCTTGTACGCTTAACTTAGAATCTGCTTGCAGTATCACCTATTTAAACTCTCAATGCTAACCTAATTGACGGACTTTTTTCTCCAATAAGTGTTAAATATTTCTTGTGAAACTAGCTTATGTAGGCCAGGCTTCAACTACTATTTTATAAATATTGTGGTTATAAATTTAAAATGAAGGTTGAAAAAAACTTCTTACCTTTACAATAATGCTATGAATAAAAAATAACCTTATTTATAATACCTAGAGGATCTCCACAACATATTAAAGCACAGGCTACCTACACACAACACTTTGCGAATCTCTCCTTTCAAACAAATTGTTCCGAGGAGCTTGCTCGCTTTACAAAAAAAAAAAAAAATTCAGTTATTTATATGATTCAATAATATTAAAATAAAATTTAAACAAAAAATCACAAGTATTAAGCGAACCACTTTTACCTTGACTTAAACTTTTTAGAACTTACACAAGTAATACTCCTAAAACCAGGACTATGTTTCCTATTATTTTGGTTCGATTGTTCGTTCGTTTGTTTCGAGGACATCATTATCTCCTTTTCAAAAAAATTATTATGAATTTTATTACGTAAATTTAAAAATGTAATATTATCATATAATTATTATTGATTAGATTATTTGTCATTTTTTATCATAATTGGGTAATTTAATTACAGTTTATATTCTACTAAAACTTTTTCGATATTAATGACTCAATGGTGAGTCTATAACATATATAAATATAACACTCGAAACCTTGAGTCTCCCAACTTGAATATTCCTATGGCTTAAGATTCTTTCTTCCTACGTACTGTCATTATCTTTTGCTTTATGCTACTGTTCACTTAATGATATAGATATTTCCATCTCTTTTTAAATGAATCTACTACCTTACGAGACTTTACTTCTTCTCCATTCCATAGATGTGACTGTCCTACATTAATGAGACTCAAACTATACACCACATTGAGTGGTTGGGCTCCTCTTACATTGATACAAGTGAGAAGGAAGCCAAGACATTTATATTTTCAGCGATCTGGAACAGTTTATTAAGAACCTACACACACCCAATGTCCTAAGCAATTCTGAAACCACTCTTATAAACTATGCTTCACCTCTTCGCCTTCTTGTTACAAAAATACTCAATTTTGCCTCAATTCGTAACCTTGACCACAGTCTTGTTAGCTCTTAAATATATCACTTTTCTCGTTCAGCAGCATCCACCATCCCCTAACTTACATATCTTCACTTTATCATGCTTAGTTGGACAGCACTCTGCTTTGCTTTCTTGTTTCTTCCCTTGGTATGAATCCCGCTTGACTTGGGGGCCTTCCTGACTGCTGAAAATTAGGGTCACGTTTATTTCATCATCGACTAAATCTATTCTCCTCATAATCCGTGGTCCGATGTAACCTGTTCTCGTGCTCTTCAGGATAGAGACAATGCCTACAGTAAATAGAAAAACTCTCTTTCTCCTATCACTCTTGCTAATTTTTCGTTCAACTCGGAATCGTTGCAGGATTATTATTCGACATTAACAAGCGTTCACAAAAAACCTGTGAGCTGACCTCCGGATCTCCTACATTCAAAAATTCTGGCCCCTTTCCAAAACATCTCTAATACTTGTGTAATCTGTTTTTCTTCTTCTTATTCGTCCAGCGGATCTGTAGCTAGTACTCCTTCTGAAAGGAATAATCTTTTCGGCCTTCTTTTTATCCCTATAATTCCTCTCTGAACGATTCTTACAAACCCCCTCCTACACCTTCTCCTTTCAGGTGTCCCATGACTCCGCAAGTATTTCACATGATGAATCGGGGGCATAATATCTTGAGATTTCTATGACGCTAAAGAGGATTGCCTGGACTACATTCCTCCCGTGTTTTCAGGGAGTTGTGCTCACACCTGGCGCCTATCCTCTTGACTCTACTCTCTTACACTTTAAATTCTAACACTTTCTAAGCGTAACGCTCAATGTTCAGACCATCTCGAAGAAAAGTAGAGCTCTTATCCTTCTAATTAATCTTCTATATAGGTTTCACTTGTATTCAGTCTAAATCTTTGAAACTCTCCTTCAACTCTCATTCTCCTGGATTCATCTGGAAATCTATTCCCTCTCTTTCACGACACCAGTAGAGTTTTGACATTTAGTTCAACTGCTGATATTCTTTTCATCTCACTG
>JABUQX010039839.1:25000-32500 GCA_015478945.1 Trachelipus rathkii | reverse complement strand
CTTCTTTCATTCATGAATTTTTCATACTTCTTGTTCATAAGCACATTCGGAATCCTGCATTGTTCATTGGCAATTGATTGATGAATATGGTTATGACCTTAGCAAACCACTGATGGTTTACAATATATATATATATATATATACTATATATATAATATATATTAATATATTATATAATATAGTATATATAAATATAATATAATATATATATAAAATATATATAATATATATATAATAATTATATATTATATATATATTATTTAATTTATATATATATATATATATAAATATATAATATACTCATATATATATATTAATAATATATATATATATATATATATATATATATTAATATATATTTATATATATATATAATATTATATATATATATGATATATTATATATATATCATATATTATATATATATATATATTATATATAGTATATATATAATATAGATATATATATATAATATATAATATATAATATAATATATTTAACGTTTTATATATATTATATATATTATATTATATAATATAATATATATTATTATATAATAAATATAATAATATATATATATTTATATATTCATATATATAGACTTTCTTCTATACGAGAGGTTTCGATGCTTTTGGCGAAACAGCAGCCATGAAAGTGAAATCAATTTGATATATTCATCTGACTCTTGAATGACGAGGAGCACAAGTCGATATTTAGAATCCAATATATATAATATATAATATTATTTTTATATATATATTATATATTAATATATTATATATATATATATATATAGATATATATATATATATATATATATTCTTTGACAATTGTATTACTAGAGATAGAGAAGACGAGAGACAGAAGAAGAGAGAAGAGAGAGAAGAGAGAACAGAGAAAGAAGAGAGAGAAAGAGGAGAGAGAGAGAGAGAGAAGAGAGACGCCGGTTCTTTTTAAATATATTTTAAAATGTTTTTTTCCTTGACAAGAAAAAAAAAACATTCCAAAAAAGACAAAAAAAAAATTAACTTATTTCTGATCGGAATTTGATAGAACAAACACCATAAGAAAAAAATCAACAAATTATTTCCAAATCTGGAATAAAATTTAATAGAAAAATAATAGAAAAACTTTAATAGAAAACATTACCGTAACAATGACATCAATAATAAAATCAATATGAATAAAAATAATAAAAAATTCGTCACGAATCATATAAAACAACACGAAATACAAATCTGACAACCCATTTTATAATTTGCTCCAAAAGTGAAAATAATTAAGAACGAAAATAGTGATATATTTAAAACTTTTAAACCAAAATGTTTCAAATGAGTTTAGGCTTAAACCAATGAAAGATAAAAAAGAAGGTATCAAAACCTTTTATATATATATATATCATATATATAATTATTATATATATATATATATATATATAATGATAATATATATTATATATATATTAAGTATATTATAATATATAATATATATATATAGTATAATTATATAGTATAAATATATTAATATATAAAAAATAATAGATATAAATATATATATATATATATATATATATATATATATATATATATATATAATATATATATTATATAGTATATATATATATAATATATAAGTAAAATATAAATTATATATATTATAATATTAATAAATATATATAGTATTATATATTATAGATTATATAGATTAATATATTATTATAGGTGCACTGATACCGAAATTTTTCGTCCGACACCTGCATACCCGATTACCAACCGTACAAGTACTCACAAATTTTTTCAAACCGCATACCGATACAGAAATTTTCCGATAATCCTGAACCGATGAACCAATTACTGTTTATCCAATATATATATAATTATATTATATATAGATAATAATATATAGTATATTAATATAATATAGTATATATATATTATATATATATATATAATATATCATATATAATATATCATGTACGAGTTTACCACCTGACCACGGGCAACCCTATTCAAAGTGGTGGTGTTGTACCCTCAAAGTCACACACTAACGTAAATATGCAGATTAGCACAGCGCACTTTATAAAGTGATGGAGATTAAATTTAGCAAGAAACAAAGAAGATGGAAGATAATTCACAAAAGAGTGCAGGAAGAAGAGAATTCCACAGAACAGAGCTGGAGTTACCAATATCAACACATAAACTCTGCGCAGATACAGCAGCCCCGTGTACGAGGCCGTCGCTAAAGGTGTGTGTGCGGCAAGTGATAGTCTCCCTTGACACTGCCTTCTACCTTTTAGAAAATAATAAACACCAACATCGCGCCCAGAGGATAGAGGGTCAAGTGAAGTGTAAAGTACAAACAGTAATAGTCCTGTTTGCCTTTAACTCAACAATATCCAAAAAGCCGGGTGAAACTAAGCCCCCCAGATATAGGAGCAATACTCCAATACAAGGGCGAATGAGCCTGCTATACTTGGATAACTGATAAGATGAAAATGCTCGCAAGTCTAGCAGTAACCCCATCATTGAGACCCACCTTAGCAACCTTGTGATGTGACTGTTCCAGACATTTTTTTGTTCTATGTTAAGGCCAAGGATGCTTATATTGTCAACAGGAGAGACGAAAAAACCGTTGAAAAGAATATTAATTAGAAGGTTGCCTGTATTGAGGAGATTGTAGAAGTGGAAATTTCTATCGCAGATCGCGAGAATAATGAATCAGAAAGATTTAACAGACCATTTCTAAAAGAAAAAGGGGAGTAGAATAAATGAGTGAAAATGAAGGGTCGATCATTCGCAGTATGTTGGAATAAAAGTTATATGGCAGGTGGATGTAAATCATTACTGAAAAAGTAGAATAAGAGGAGATAAGACAGAATCCTGAAGGTATCACTATGACAGAAAAGAAGGGAATTCGCGGCCCAATCCAATAACAGCCGAAATTGATTCTATTTGAAAAGAAAACTATACGCGCAAAGGATAACTTATATAATTAAGTAATTTTGATTAAATTTGAAAGAATAAAGTAAATGATGACTACCATTTTAAATAAATATACATTACAAAATGTTTTTTCTGAGGTATATAATAAATAAAAATAATATGTTTTATAAATGAAAACAATATTTGTTGTGAGTTTTGACAAATAGATTCCAAAATGGAATATAGTATAATTAATAAAATTTATAACTCCTCATATATTGAGAAAATAAGGAAAAATATAAAAGATATTAAATATGTTCTCTTTAAAGATATAAATAAGATTAATAATATAGGTAATATTGAAAAGAGATAAGAAAGATTACAGGTTATCCTTATTAATGGTTTATTATGTGAACACCAATACAAATAAATAACGTATATGAAAAGCTAAAGGTTTAAGAGATATTAGAAAGCCTTAAAATAGAAATAAAAGTATTAAAACTAAAAAATAATATATATGTACAATTGTGTATCTACATAAGTCTTACCTTGAATTTGTTGGTTTTCAAAGAATTTATGCTCTTTGAGGAAGCTCTTGTAGCATTAAGATAACTCAGCCTTGTGGCTTTTGTAACCTAGCACTTATTAAATTTAGTTAGGGTAAATTGATTGGTGAGTAGAAGGTAAAGAGAATAGAGATAGGCTGATAGTAAAATTATTTGAATAGAAATTAAGAAATTAGACAATTTACCTCCAAACCCTTTACATTTTTGATTATTAAA
Source organism: Trachelipus rathkii (assembly GCA_015478945.1). Taxonomy (NCBI): domain Eukaryota; kingdom Metazoa; phylum Arthropoda; class Malacostraca; order Isopoda; family Trachelipodidae; genus Trachelipus; species Trachelipus rathkii. The sequence continues at coordinate 28,797 of JABUQX010039839.1, read as the reverse complement.
ATTTTGATTTCACAACACGACAAATTAGGACCGCTATTGAATCTGAAGTAAAATCTTATTGTAATTTTTCAGGGATAGCACGGAAAAAATCAATTGTTTTTTTCAACTGATTTTTTCACTTGATTTTTTGCTCCAAAAAATTATGATTTTTTGTTTTTTGCTTTTTATATATATATTTTAATTTTTTTGTATATTTAAGTGATTTAACTTCAATAGAAATAAAAAATTATAATAATAATATCATAGCAAGGCTACTCTGTTACAAATTTCTACACTATAAAAATGTCAACAAAAGATCATGTTTCAAACATGTTTCTTTTATTTCTGATGTAATATTCATCAATATTACAAATAACACTCTTTAATGTTGCTCTTTCATTTTGTCATAGTCTATAGGGCCTATTTTAAGATTTTGAACTCAGAGCTAGGGCCTAGGGTTAAAAATAATACTATATCAAACTTAAAAAAAAAGTTTGTTTACAAATTATATTTCGCGGGATGTCACGAATCTCAAAAAATCCCAAAAACACAAAAAATCCAAAAAATTAAAAATTGATTTTTTTCTCAAAAAATCAAAAAAAATCCCCAACCCTGTAATTTTTTAGTGAAATTTAGTGAAAATAGATATCCCATGGAGACAAAAATATAAATTCCGCTAAAACTAATAAATAATAAAATAATACTAATAAAAAATAATACCGGTATAATAAAATATATATAGCTAATAGTTTTTATATCCTAAATAAAACTAAAATAGAAGAGATATATTTATGTAGAAGTATATAATAGTTTTTATAAAAGAAGTAAAAAATTTAGTTGACAAAAACAGCAATTTATTTATGAAAAAGAAAGTAGAGAATCATTGAGCAATATTAAAAATTTAACAAAGGAGATTAAAAACGAAAGTTTTAATATGTTTATAAAAGAAAGTAAAGGTGAAAGCAAAAATAGAAAGTTTCTAGAAGACAAGTTTATAGAACTGGACCTATCCTATAAAAATTTTAAAGGTAACAATTACATTAGTTTGCAACAAGTAAAAGATGAAAGGATAAAGAAAGGTATAAAGGAAATCGAAATAAATATTGAAGAAGATATAGTAAAAGTTAAAAATACAGTACAAATAATTTATATCTTGGGTATATCAGATAAAGATAAAGCTGTAGAAAAAGAAAGAAACATAGTGAAAGTTAGTTCTACTAAAATAGTAGATAGAAAAGAAAAATCTATATCAGTAGGAAATGATTTCAAAATCGTTTCAAGTTCCATAGACAAGGATATTGGTAAAGAAAAATAAAAGAAGTAGTAGAAGTGGAAATCAAAGGTCATGTAGAAGCGATTCAAACAAACAAAGAAGTTTATAAAGATGGGTCAAATTTAAGAAATTTGAGAAATAAAGGACCTATTTTTAATGAAGTAAAAGGTTTGAATTCGCAATATATACTTTTGAAAAAATTGAGTAACACTTCAACTATTAAAACGAAAATTGATGTGGAAGATATGAAAATGAAGATTTCTAAAAATGATGCTTTGATTAAAAAGGGAGTCTTGTTTTAGTTTAACAAAGTCCATAATCATGACAAAATGGGGAAATTTTAAAAAGTAATTTTCAGTCTTGTCAAAAACTCATTTTTAAAGAAAAATTTAGAAACCATATTAACCATACAAACTCGAAATTAAAACAGAAAAGTCTCTTGTGAAAGAAAAATAAGAAGTTCCTGAAAAGAGGAGATACTTAAAAGTATTCTCTCACAATAGTACAAAAAATGAGTAAATATTTGAAAAAGGTTTAAAGATATCAAAGGAAAAGGTTTAGGAAACCATATAGATTTAGTTCAAAATTCAAATAAAGAAAATAAAAAGAATTTGAACTTATCCATAGATAAAAATTTTAAATAAATAAAGACAAAAACAAAGTAGGAGAGAATCTAAGTTCAAACACTTTTAAAAATGGAAACGTTGAAAAAAGACAAAAAAAAAAAAAAAAAAAAAAAAAAAAAAAAAAAAAAAAAAAAAAAAAAAAAAAAAAAAAAAAAAAAAAAAAAAAAAAAAAAAAAAAAAAAAACAAAGGTACATTTCACAAAAAAAAATTCTACCATCAAAATAAAGAACGGTCAAAAAAAGTGCACAAGCGTGCCAAACATGGAGGAAAGAAAGGTGAAAACAAAATACAAGATACAATCTTGAAGCATACCAATTTGTATAAGGAAAGTGTAAAGAAGGATAGAATTAGATTCTATATTTTAATAACTCAAAGAATGTTGCATTTATATTTTATATTTGAATATGTTTTAAGTGAATTTTGAGAATCTTTTTGACCATGAAAAAATAAACTTTCATAATTTTAAGGGTAAAAGGTAAAAGAAATTTTTTTATATATTTTTGTTTTCTTATTATATAGAATTGAAAAGTTTAAAATTTTTTTTTCACATTTCAATGCGAAGGGAAGTGTTAAAAGTGTTGCAACACATTAAAGTCATAGCAGCGCATGCGTTGAAAGAAATCGACTTTGCGTCACTTGCAACTAATATTTCATGAGTACAGGCCACGTATTTTGTGACAAAGAAATAAAAAAAGTAAATTTAGAGCTAACTTTGTCATGTAGTATAACAAATAAAGGACAAAGTCAAGTAAGGCTAATACGAGGCAATAAATAAGGTATTTATCACTTTTTATTGTGTTAAATATTAGTAAATTTATGTGCAACTCATCGAGTACATTTTTCCTATAAATATAGAAAAATGATTGTTTTATGTAAAATATATTATTATTCTTTTGTTTGTTTTTTAGATATAGAATTGTATATTACAGTATTGTTTCATGTATGTTTTCAGAACGATGTATTACCAATAACTTATTTTTGGGAAAGCGTCCGTATCCATTTATTCCCCTCATGGCTCGAACTTACTTGGGAGTCAAAAGTCTGTCGGAATTGTGAACGCAAAAGATGTTCAAATCTCCTCTTTACGATAACGACAAAATTTCTAAATTCATAGAGAATTTAACATATATATATATATATATAGTTGTTGTATATATATACATATATACATTACACATTTTATATTATTATTACATATTATTATTATTTATATATATATTATTATTATTATTTATTATTACATATATATATATATATTGTGCATATATATATTATTATATATTATTATATATTATATTATTATTATTATTATTATTATATATATATATATATATTATTATTATATATATATATTATTATTATTATATATATATTATATTATTATTATTATATATTATTATTATATATTATATTATATATTATATATATATTATTATTATATATATATATATATATATATTATACATATTATAAACATTATATTATACAGCTATATATATACATATATATTATTATATTATTATTATTATATTATTATTATATGTTATTATTATTATTATTATATATATATATATATATATATATATATATATATATATATATTAGAGCTGGGCGCGCCTATAATTTTGAGTGCGCTCTATGCCTGGACCTAGTGCGCGCCTAGCGCCTTGCGAATATATATTTTTGTCATATCAATGCAACCTAGCGATTATGCGCCTATGCGCCTTTGCGCCTGTGACTTTTCGCCGGCCGGTGACTGTTCGCTAAATTTATTTGCAAAGTAAACTTTAGTGCGATAATAAAAGCATGCTTTTATAAGAAAGAAAAACACATTTATTAATTTTTTGTAATTAAAACACCGTAAACTAATATCTACACGTCCTCTTCCTCCTCCATGTCCTTGTGGTCCATGTTTTCC
>JABUQX010039839.1:20000-22500 GCA_015478945.1 Trachelipus rathkii | reverse complement strand
ACGATAACGAATTGCCACTATAAATGCATGGAAAAGAAGAATCTGAATGTGTTGGGGGTTTGTGAGGTGAGGTACCGCGGAAGTGGAACTAAGAGATTACATAACGACTATGTAATGATCTACAAGGGGAGAGAGGAAGAGAGAAGGCACGGAGTAGCGATCATCATGAAACCGGAACTCTATAGAAATGTAATGGAAACTTTGTTAATAAATGAAAGAATAATTGCGATAACGTTGAAGATGGAAGGAGAAACATTGAGCTTAATCCAGGGAAGACCAGTTGAGGAAAAAATGGAATTCAGGGAAGTTCTCCAACAGACCTATGACGCGGTGAGAGGAGAAAAGAAAATTATAATGGGGGATATGAACGCTCATGTTGGAACCCGTAGAGAAGGAGAGGAGATGGTACTAGGGATTCATGGAATAGGGGAGAGAAACGTTGATGGGGAGTACCTGATCGACTTTTGCGATGAGAAACAACATGGTTGTTATGAATACGTTCTTCAAACATGAAGAAAGCAAGAAATGGACGTGGTATAGGTGGAGTGCGGAGGAACAGAGATACACGGAGAAATCAATGATTGACATGATGCTAGCTAACGATAAGAGGATGTTTGAAGATGTGAAAAGCTTACCCACGATTTCTCTAGATTCAGACCATAGAATGGTATTGGGTAAACTGATTTGGAAAAAAAGGAGAAAACCAAGGAAGATAACAAAAGAGAGATACTGTTTGGAAAAGCTGAGGGTGGATGGTGTGGTAGAGATGTTTAATGAAAAACTCACGCAAGAATTCGAAGGGACAGAAGAACAAGAAACGGCGGAGGAGAGTTGGAAGACCTTTAAAACAAGAGTAGATCGAATCGCAAGCGAAATACTAGGAAAGAAAAAAGTCGCTGGGGGGAGGAAAAAGAAGACGGTATGGTGGAATGAGGATGTTAAGAACGCAGTGAAGCTCAAAAACAAAGAATATATAAATTAGATGAAGAGAAGAACGGAAGGGAACAGACTAGAATATGTAAACGAAAGAAACCATGCAGAGGATGTATAAATATGAGAAATAAGGACATTACTTGGAGAAGGATAGGAAGAGAACTGAAAGAGGATACGAAGGGCATGGGAAAACTTTTATATGGAATGGCCAAGAGCATGAGAGGAAATAAAGAACCAGAAATGCATACGGTTTTGAATAAGGAGGGAGAACCTCTTCTAGAGGAAGAGGAGGTAACGGAAAGATAGAGCGAGTATTTCGAGGATTTATTGAACGTAGAGGAAGGGGAGAATGAAATGGATGAAATACCCCTGAGAGTAAGACAAGAACATGGAAATTAGAATGATAGAGAAAGAGGAAGTGAAAAGAAGCAGTTAAGATATTAAAAAATGGGAAAGGATACGATGGATTGAATAATGAACTATTCAAAACAGGAGAGGGAATAACTAAATGTTGGTTGACAAGATTGTTAAACCAAGTATGGAAAAGAAAGAAAATACCAACAGAATGGAGGAAAGTAATCTGTCCGATACATAAGAAGGGAGATAGAAGAATATGCGGAAAATTATAGAGGAATAGTATTGTTGGAGGGGGCGAGTAAAAATATATGAGAGGATCTTTGAAAAAAGATTGAGGATGAGGTCGAGGACAAGATTGGAAAATGGCAGCACGGCTTCAGACAGGAAAAAGTACTACTGATCTAATATTTTAAATGAAGATGCTGGCAGAGAAAATCAAAGAGTGGAATGAGAAGGCGTATGCTGTATTCATAGACTTGGAAAAGGCGTTCGATAGAATAAATAGGAAGAGACTGTGGAGAGTGTTAGAAGATCTGATGTATGCCATACCAGAAAGTCTGATAGCAGCCATTAAGAGTATGTATGAAAATCCAATAAATACGGTTAGAGGAACAGGAAGAGAGAAGTAGTTTGAAGTAAAAACGGGGGTTAGACAGGGAAGTGTACTATCACCATTGCTCTTTGCACTTTACCTTGACAGCTGCCTTAAAAGGATATGCATAAGGGAAAATATGGAGCACACTTTGGTTTATGCGGATGATGCGGCAGTGATCACATCAGGAGCTCAAGACCTGCAAGAAGCTGTGAATAGGTGGAATGAGGTACTGAAGTCAATGGGCATGAGAATAAACAGAGAGAAAACGGAAATAATGGTGATTGCAAGAGAGAGAGAAGAGATAGTAGTGAACATAGAAGATATAAGGCTTAAGCAAGTGAATAGATTTAAGTATTTGGGCGTGGTATTTGACGATCAAGGAAGACAAGATGATGAGTTGAAAGGAAGAATTGGGAGATTTTCAAAGAATGTGGGAATGTTATACCCGTTGCTAAAGGAGAAAGGAATACCAACAGAGGTTAAAATATTAATTTATAAAACAATTCTGAGACCGATATTGCTGTATGGTTCTGAGCAATGAATACGATACAAAAAACAGAATAGAAGCTGCAGAAATGAGGGTACATAGACTCATTAGAGGAGTATCGTTGAGAG
>JABUQX010039839.1:0-17500 GCA_015478945.1 Trachelipus rathkii | reverse complement strand
CTTAGGATTTGTTATTAAAAAAAAAAATTTTTTTTTTGAAAATCTCAGGATATACTCTAAAAAAAAAATAATAATGAACAATAGTGAAAACGAAAATCGGCAGCTCCTTAGGAAAAAGTTACAGCCTCTGAAAGTTGAAAATTTTCCCATAGACTTTCCTATAATAAAAATTAGTGGGCCTCGTGCTTGTTTTAAGGCCATCTCGTTCGCTTTATGATAAGATTTGTTAATTCTACATAGATTTTCTTCTGTGTATACCTAACAAAACTTATCATAACTTGAACTAGAAAAGACCTAACCTGGATCGATCAATACTGAAAAGTCTATGGGATTTTTAACAACCTTTGAGAGGCTGTAATTTTTTTCCTAAAGAGAGAGCGATAATTTTCGTTTTCACTATTCTTCATTATTTTTTTAGAGTATATCCTAAGATTTTCACAAAAAAATCGGGGTGACAAACTCTCTGGGTAACAATACATATATATATATATATATATGGTATAGTATATATATGCTATATATATATATATATATATATATATATATATATATAAGCATATATATACATATGAGTGAGACCCAAGTAAACCAATGATCGATCCCTTCCGTGTTTGTGAATGATTTTCTTTATTTTAGGTAAAGAAAATTTGATTTGGCAAAGAGAACTTACTTTTTTTTTTTGGAGCTTCAAATTGATTTATTTTTAAATTATTTATTAAATATGATATATATATATATATAGTAGCAGTGGTAGGTATATATATACATATATATATATATATATATATATATAAGATAGTTATATAGATATAGTTATATATATAGTTATATATATATATGTATATATATAGATGGTCGTGACTTCAATGCCCGCCAGTAGCGTGTAACTAGGACCCGGCAGCCCTTTCAGCCAGGCAAATTGTAAATTATATATTTGAATAGCGAGTACCTCCTAAGATGGATTTAATCAATTTTCTTTCTTTTTCTTTTTTTTTCTTTTTATCCTCACCTAAAATATTTTAAAATTATGGTCAGGCTCGAGCGTGACGTGGGGACAGTAGCGTGACGAAGTCCTGTCCCACCGGAGGTTAGGACCTGCCTCCTTGTCAATCTTAGTGTTCATCTCATTGTACTTAGCTAGTACCAAAGTGTTTTTGACGTAAAATTATTCTTTTTTAACTAAAGGAATGACCAGGGCAAACCGCAGCAGTGCAGGAGTCGTTTCCCTGGCCTCCCGGAAAGTTGATATCTGAGAGGGGGACTCCCCGTCCTCTGTCCCCTGCTCTGCCTCGAGCTCCTGGTGAATAATTTTTTCTTTTAAATTCTTCGACGAATAAAAAAAAAAAATAAAAATGTAAAAATAAACCCTCCCAAAATTCTTCCGCTCTCTGGGTATATATGGTGAGTATATATATATATATGATATATATATATATATATATATATATATATATATATATATATATATATATGGGTATATATATATAGTATAAACTTTGTTTAGTTTTGTTAATTGGTCATCGATCCATATCTGGTAACTGAGCTGGAGCCATAAAAAGAATACATTGCTGAATGTTGGTAAATAATTTTATGCGCGAATGTAAAAAAAATAAAATAAAATATTAAATACATGAAAGATAGTTTGGAATGAATATTTTTGAATCCTGGCAAATTTTAGATAGAAAATAATAAAAAATAAAAATATATTGTTAATAATTATAGTATATGATTAGAGAGCCTATTTAGACCTTTTATTGGTTCGTTTAAATAAATAGACTTTCTATTAAATTTTGCTTTTTTTTTTTTTACTAAAGAATACCCCCAAGGGTATACCGCACTGATGGCAGGAGTCGGGGTCTCGGCCTTCCGGGGAACTACGGGGTAGGACTCACTCCCGCCTCCGGGAGGGTCTCCTGAACCCCGCTCTGGGTTTTGCGTCTCAGTTCCTCCGCCCCTTCAGCCGGTATGGAAAAACGGTCCCCCCCTGTGTTCCCTGGGTCGGGTTCGAGCCTCCTTACATTGCCAATACCTTACAAATAATATATATATATATATATATTATGTCCCTGTCTCTAAAAAAAAAATAATAATATTATTTTATTTATTTATTATTTTTTTTTTTTTTTTTTTACATTTCTCTATACTAAAATTTTTTACAAGGATTCCAAAAATGTATCTTTCGCTGTAGCTATTGTAGTTTTTGAGATATGATTTTTTTTTTTTTTTTTTTTTTTTTTGCTGTGGTTCCGCAATAAAATTTTGCCAGGATTCCAACAATGTATTCTTTTCCTGTAGCTATTGTAGTTTTTGAGATATGGATCGATGATAGTTGTCGCTCTAAACCAAATATCACCATATATATATATATATATATATATATATATATATATATATATATATATATATATATAAATATATATATATATATATATATATATATATTATATTCATAAGCCTACCGTGCAAGCACAAAAAAACAAAAAAAAATTTCCTTTTACATTTCGTTATTATTATTGTAAATTCAGAATCTTAAAATGCAATTCCAAGGTTTACCAACTTTACATAGCATAAATTGTTTTCCGCTACGTGGTTTACTTAAGGTCCTATATATATATATATATATATATATATATATATATATATATATATATACAGAAAGAATATATATATATATATATATATATATATATATATATATATATATATATGGTAAATTTGTCCAGTTTGAGGTAATGTTATCAGATATCGATTGTTTTTTCCGATAATCGAAAGTTATCGGATATCGTTGCTACCCATCTATATAAGTATAGTTTGTTCGAACACGAAAGAGTGACATTGGCTTCAGCTAAATTTACATAAAATAATTTTTCAAAAATGAAATATTTGTTTATAGTTACGTATATATTAACTTAAATGTGTTATTTAAAATAAAGTTTATGAAAAATTAAATAAAATTTAACCATTTGAATATATATATATATATATATATATATATATATATATATATATATATATATGTGTATAGGACTTAGAAATTTTTCAGTTCCAAAGCTCTGAACCGAATTGGGGCCGAATCACAAAAATTCGCCTTACTCCGGCCGGAACCGGAATTTCTCATGGATTTTCCTTTAACTATAAAGAAATGTAAAAAAAATATATTTTATATAACTTTCAACATAAAATCTTATATTTAGTACAACGACACTTCATAAGCATATGGAAAATCATAATTGAAGAGAATATCTGGAAGTCCAAAAATTTTAATAGTAGAAGGGATAGTCTTGTATTTTCTAGAACAGGGGAAACCACAAAAGAGCAATAGATTCAAGCCGTGAAATAAGTTTTGGAGGAGAGTTTCAAAAGATTTGGCATATCAATGACCCCAAATCACAGAAAATAATGAATTTTATCGCAATGAGTAACCAGCCATTCACAGTCACAGAGGAGAAGGATTCATAGAACTTATTGCCCATCTTCAACCAAAATATCTTATTCTTAGCAGAAAATATTTTGTAGAGAAAATGTTACCAACTTCATACAGGAAATTGAGATCAGCAGTATTCAAGAAGTTATCTAAGGCTGATCAGATATCATTTACTACAGATATATAGAGAGCTAAATAATTCAAACAACTCATTTATTTCTTTTTAACTGCACTCTGGCTTACCAGCGAATTTTGAAAAATGGACTGTGTACTCCATTACAAGTATTTCCCAGGTTCTCATTCTGGAATTAAAATCACTATGAGTTTTGAAATTATGATGAATAATTTGGAAATTCCTCCTACATAATCCATTTGATACTTCGAGATGGAGCATATAACATGAAACTTGGAACTGATTTAGCAGGATACACAAGTTTTTCTTGTTTTATTCACAAACTTCAATTTATTAAAGATGCCTTATTCTCTCAAAGAATAGTGTGATTTAATAAAGAAATGTAGGAATATTTGTACACATTTCAATCATTCCAATTTTTAAGCTGTAATGAAACTTCAAAAGAATACAAAGAGACTTGGATCCACATCTTGCAAGCCCACTTATGCCAATTCAAGATGTTAATACAAGGTGGAATAGCACATATTTGATACTATAAAGAATTGAATGTTTGAAAAGACCTCTGCAAATTTATATTATAGAACAATGAATCATTTAAGCTTTGACCGCTAATAAATGGCAAATACTTGAAAAAATTCTAAGAGTTTTGCAACCATTTCTCATGGTTACGGAAACTATAAGGCAAAATCAATTATATCATCAATTATTCTACATACTTGAGTTCTCCAGCATATCTCTCAAACTCTGAGAATGACAGCAGAGAATAAAGAAGAGCTGAAGAAGGCATTAGAGTTTAGATTTATGAATAAAAAGAAAGAGAAAGGATCAATAGACATATATCAAAACAAGATAATTGTTTTAAGTACTGTAGTAGACCTAAGATACAAACTGACTTTATTTTCTAATGAAATAAGAGAATTGAGTAGCAAATGGATGCTTGAAGAAATATGCAAATAATTAAAGGTAGAAAGTGATAATAGTAGTAGCAGTACAGAAGAAGGTTCAGGCGATGAGTTATTTTCAGAAACGAGCATTATCTACAATAAACTTAGATTTGCCAAGTACCTCAAAATCATCAGGAGCATTAAGAAAGAAATTACTGCAAAGTTACTTAGTTTTTATAAGTTTGAAGAAAGTGAAAGTGACAGCGAGTCAGTTAGGGTAAAAAGGAAAAAAAAAGAAATATCAGTTGCTCTTCAAAAGGTGAAATTCTTAAAGAAATTGAATTTACTAGAAAAATCAATTTCTAATCTGGGAAAAGAAGAATTCCTTAATTGGTGGAAAGTGAACAAAGCTAAATTCCCAAACATAGCAGTACTAGCCCAAAAATTACTCTCCTTTCCAGTCTCCTCCATATATTTAGAGAAATTATTTTCATTTTCAGAAGCAGGAAATATATTTGAGGAAAAACATTTAAAAATATCGCCCAATACTGGTGAACAATTTTTTTTTTTACTTCACCACGATTCAACAATATTTACAAAAGTGTTTAAAGAAAGATATATATATATATATATATATATATATATATATATATATATATATATATATATATATATATATATATATATATATATATATATATATATATATATATATAAGAAGTATTTATAGAATGTACTTATTTTTTATTTACAGTTAACGTTTAAAGAAATTTTGCTTATATATATATATGAAAGTACATATATTATTATTATTATTATTATTATTATGTAGTATTATTATTATTATTATTATTATTATTATTATTATTGTTATTATTATTATATTATTATTATTATTATTATTATTATTATTATTATTATTATTATTGACCGTGCATATATTATTATTATATTATTGGCTTATATTATTATTAATATTATTACATATTATTATATATATATGATATATATATATTATTATTATTATATTATATATATATATATTATATTATTATTATTATACATATATTACATATTATATATTATATATATGTATTGATATATACATATATATATATATTATTATTATTATTAATTTTGGCAAATAATTTAATGTGAATATCTTATAATCCTCTATATTTTGAGGTATTTGAGTAAACTTTATTTAAATAAATTGTAGGTATGTGATACACTGTATGAATACTACACAAGGGTACTATTATATTTTGTTAAAAGATGGGCTATGGGTTATATAAAATAAATCTCTTCCAGCAAATTTTTCTCAGAAGTAAATTAGTAATTCCGGTTCCGGCCGGAATTTTGAAAAATTCCGGCCGGAACCGAACCGGAAAAATGTCACCCGCCTGGAATTCGGCCGACCGAATTCGTACACTTAATATATATATATATATATATATATATATATATATATATATATATATATTATATATATATATATATATACATATACATTACTTTTATTCATATTTATATATATAATATAGAGCATATATATATACATACATACATACATAAACATATGCTTGTTGACTAAGCGACTCTTGACTCTTTCAGCTCTTTCTTTTTTTATTTCTTTGGTTTTAGATTTGTGTTAGGTTAGGTTATTAAAGAAGGTGCCAAGTTAACCTAACCTTACCTAACCTAACTTAGCTTGGGAAATTAACTTAACCTAACCTAACCTATTCTATCATAAAACAAAATGGTATTGTTACCCAGAGGGTTGTCACCCCGATTTTTATGAAAATCACAGGATATACTCTAAAAATAATAATGAAGAATAGTGAAAACGAAAATTGTCGCTCTTTAGGAAAAAAAGTTACAGCCCCTCAAAGTTGTAAAAAACCCCAAGGGATTTGTTATAAAAAAACCTCCTGTACTTTTGAAAATCATAGATTTAAGAGAATATGAAAAACTGTGGGTCTGGTGAAGTCTTAGAAAAAGTTACAGCCTCCTGAAAGTTTAAAATTTTCCCATAGACTCTTATCTTTTTTATAATAAAAATTAGTGGGCCTCGTGTTCGTTTTAGGACCATCCTAGTTTAGGTTATGATAAGACTGGTTAATTTCTACATAGATTTTCTGTATACCTAACAAAACTTATCATAACCTGACTTAGAGGGCCTGAAATGAGACCCTAACCTGGATCGATCAATATTGAAAAGTCTATGGGATTTTTAAACAACTTTGAGAGGCTGTAACTTTTTTCCTAAATAGTTGAATTTTCATTTTCACTATTCTTCATATATTTTTAGAGTATATCCTGTGATTTTCATAAAAATCAAGTGACAACCCTCTGGGTAAATAATTAATAAAAATTAATGCGGGTCACCAGAAACTGAAATTAAGTGAGTGATTAACTATATATATATATATATATAGTATATATATATATATATATATATTATATATATATATATATATATATATATATATATATATATATATATATATATATATATATATATATATATATATATATATTTTTAGTGGTACGTTTATCTACTTATTATTCAGCCTTTTTTTGGTTTTTAAGTAACTGTAACTTAAAAACTATAGCACTTAAAGAAATTAGTTCTATTTCCAATAATAAAATATAGGCATTTGGCAATCATTTAATGTAAAGAAATTAAAAAAAATAAAAATAATAACTATTTTTAAAAAATGTCTAAAAAAAGAAGGAAAATTTTTTTTTTTGGGGCAATTTCAGAAAACCTAAAAAAATATATATAAAAATTTTACCCATTTTTGGTTGACGCTAGCTGAAATGAGCTTCTCTAACGTGTTAGTAGTAAGTAAGAATGATAAATTAGATAAATTAGCTGCATTGCCAGATTTAGCTGATTTTTTGTTAAATCTGACACCCTTAGCAATTTTTAGCTACTTTTTAGTTTTTGTTGTTTTCGGGTATGTTTATATGGGTGATGCCTCTGAGTCGATTCCTGTGGTTACTGAGTCAATTGTCCACCCCAGTCAAGGGTGAGGGGGGTGGGGGGGAAAATAGAATGGAAATCTGAAATTGCCCCGGGGTTTTAAATGTTAAATAACTTTTTAATGAAAAGTGCTATCACTATGTATTTTATATGTATACATAGCTTGAAACCTGTACTATCAAATAGTAGGTGATCAAATTTTAAAAATTTTGCTTTATTTTTCGTACACAGACCTTATAAATCAAAATTACAAATTTTTAAAAAAATTTTTTTTAAAGAAAAATCAAAAAATCTAGGTTATTTATATATTTTTTAAAAAAATTTTTTTTGCAGTTCACTGCACCTGTTAGTCTGCTACAACTTTTATTAAATTTTTTTTTGAAAACCTCAAATTCGTAAAACACTAAAAACTAAAAATTCTGAAATTGCCCCAAGATTCTGAATTTACCCCGGTTGACGGTATATATATAAAAGAATCTAGTGAAATAATATTTTAGATTTATGTGTAAATGTGTGCATTAATTACTTGAATTTTTTATTTTTTATTTTAATATCAATTGCATGCATTCAAACACATTCTGTATAATTTAAACGAAATGCTAACTCTCCTAGAAGGCAAATTATAAAATCTTTTACTCCTCAGGCGTGGTAGATGGTGGTATATTCCCTATCCGCGTTAATATACTGTTGCAAATCATTTGGCCTTTAATTTATAATACCTACAAAGAGGTTATAATATATATATATATATATATATATATATATATATATATATATATATATATATAATTAAAAATTGAATATAATAGTATTACAAAAATAAATAAATTAAGAAATGAAGGTAAAGCTTTACATAGCCCAACACCTTGGGAAAAAAATTTGTTGTTGGCTGATTGGGCTTTTAAAGTGTAATTGGGCTATAAATTTACAAAGGAAGCTATTTTTAAGGCAAACTAAATTAAAATATATTAATCAAATTAAATTAGTCAACAACCCCCAGGAAGGACTTTCGTTCTATCAGTGGGACCCTTCAAGAAAGGTCCTTGGGAAAGCTAAAGGGACTAACGGCTAAATCTGCTGGCTGGCCAGGCCTAGTGCAGAAGCCGGATTAATTCTCATTTGTAGTAAAGCATACCACAAATATACTCATTAACGTCTGAGTGGGAAGAAGCTAGAGTTAAGAGAATTACTCACATTCTCTCGCTCCAAACCAGTCTCAAACCTGGGCCCCCTCGCTTGGTATGCAAGTGCTTCATATATATATATATATATATATATATATATATATATATATATATATATATATATATATATATATATATATATATATATATATATATATATATATATATATATATATATATATATCAATTTTTTTCATACTGATTTCGTTAATCCAAGCACATTTTTATTTGATAAAATTAAAAATAAATTTTTATTTCAGTAAAAGAGCTTCCAACCTATAAAAATATTAAAAAAAAATAATTCCTAATTATTTATTTAAATCTATGTAACCTTACATAACCTAACCAAACTGAAATATATAATAATTAAATATTTCAAACGTTTCAAAGTAAAGATGTTTCCAGTGATGACTTTCTGTGATACTTCGACAAAATATCATAATTGACGCTAACTCAACTTGAAGAAGTCTACCCTTGTGTGGATAATGAAGAATTTGTATCTAAAGAAGAAGATGAAGAATTTGTATCTATAGAAGAAGAAATCAACTCCCTGAATCAGTAAGCTGTAGAGGTTGGTGGTACTCCTGTGAAGAAACCATGGTCAGTGAAGTCAAGCCATAAGCTGTATGCATCAAGAAAGCGCAGAGAAATTACTGAAGCTCAGGATGAGTACACCAAACTAAAACTGACCAAACTTTTCAATATTGAAATTCCATCTTCAGAAGGAAATGAACCTAAAGAAGATTGTGAAACTTGCCAGGAATTTATATCAAACATTATAACAAAGCTATTGAATTATTTGTTTCCAACAATAAAAAGGTTCAACTTCTAGCAATTATCCCAGCCTCCTTTTCAAAGGTACAAATTTGGCATCACATCCCATCCCATTTGCAACAAAATAATGGAGAAAACAAGAAATTAGAAGGCTGTAAAAGGAGTGTTTGGAATAGTGGATCTGTATTATTGTCACCCTGTCAATGTAGCTGATATTCAAATTGCACAGTCATTTTATCTGGAAGATAAATGGGACTGTTCTCGCCAGAGCGCCAGCAAAAAAGACACTATCACTATAAGAGTTGAAGGAGAAAAAGTGGTGAAAGTGAAAAGATCCAGGTTCTCTCATCCCATAATTGCTGAGTACTCAAAGGAACATCCTGTATTCCACATTGGAAGATCAAAATTTTATGCAGTTAGACCTAAGTGGGTGGTTCCACATCCACCTATATATGTCTGTTTGTGTGTATTCAAATTTTGAACTTTGCATGGTAACTCTGAAGAACTTACTTGCAGGCATGACATATGACACCTTGGTTGGCCGTGTGAAGTCTTTAGTTGTCTGTGATGTAGAGCGTGAGACCTGTTTGTTTCAGGATTGTGGTGACTGTCCTGGAAAGGGAGGACTCACGTTACAGACACTTGGTCTTGAAAACATAGAAGATGACTCTTCTGAAGTTACATACAGTATGCAACATGGGAGGAAAATACTCATTAAGAAAACTGTTGCCATTGATAGCTTCATTGATGTACTTGGGAAATGGACAGTGAAAGCAACAACACACCAACATCTGAAGAAATTGTAACAACAACACATTGCACAAGTGAAGGGACTTGTAGAGGTTGAACAACTATGTTTCGTGCTTCACTGTGATTTTGCTGAGAACTGGTCTGTGATTCTGCCACAAGAAGTACAAGGGTATCACTGGAGTAATGACCAAATTTCAATTTTCACAGGAGTCACATATTTCCAAAACAATACCACAAGTGTTGCAGTTATAAGTGATGACAGAGGACATGACTCAGCACATGCACTGCTGGCAATACGCAAAATTCAACAACAGCTGCAATCATAGCCGGAAAAGATCACTATAATTTCTGATGGTGCCCCTACTCACTTCAAAAATCACTACCAACTGTTTGAATTAAGTAAGACATCTATGCCAATGGAGTGGGTATACAGAGCTACTGGACATGGGAAGGGCCCTTGTGATGGTGTAGGAGGCTTGCTGAATCACCATGCTACAAAACATCTTTCCAGGCCAAGTACAGAGGCAATTCAGAATGCTAAGGAGTTTACAAGAGTGGTGAAGTCATACACATCAACAGCTCTCATCCTGTTACCCAAAGAGGAAGTTGAAGAATTTTGCCAACAAAAAATAGAAGAATGGTATAAAGAAACTGTCCCTGTGAAAGGAATTCAGAAGACACACGTCTGGACTCGGTGATTGGCGAACCTATATTACTTAAACTTTAAATAGCAAAAAAGAAGAAATTTCATTTGTCCAACCAAGATCTCAGAAACAACAGTTTGTGGCATTATATATATATATATATATATATGATATATATATATATATAAGTTATATATATATATATATATATATATATATATATATATATATATATATATATATATATATATAGCATATATTTATGATATATATATATATATATATATATATATATATATATATGCAGTACATATTATTATTATTATACATATTATATACATTATATTATTATTATTATTATACATATTATTATTATATATATATTAGTTATACATATATTATATTATTATTATTATTATTACATATTATTGTTATTGTTATTATTGATATTATTATGTACATATTACATATTATTATGCTATAGAAGAAAGAAGGAGTTACATGAAGGATATTATTACATATATATTATGTTAACCAAGATCTCGGAAATGACAAGAGTATTCAGATTCACAATTTAC
This sequence comes from Trachelipus rathkii, assembly GCA_015478945.1. Taxonomy (NCBI): domain Eukaryota; kingdom Metazoa; phylum Arthropoda; class Malacostraca; order Isopoda; family Trachelipodidae; genus Trachelipus; species Trachelipus rathkii. Next base: position 6,140 of record JABUQX010039839.1, on the reverse strand, counting down.
AAAGAGGGATGTTTGTGACCAACCTGTATATATGATTGTGACTGGTGAATTGCGGAGGTCATAGATATTATTTTCGATTAACTCACAACTGGTATCTGTTTCCACATCAATGTATAAGTGCTGTCATCATGAAGTTTATGCTACCACACAGACCGGCTGCTGAATATACATTTCCAGCTGCAAGACAGCAACACCACCACCAGTGCTCACTTCCAATTCACAATGTTTTAAAGGTTGTGGATGCCCAATTTCTAATTTCAATTCTAAGCATAGTACACAGGAAGTAGTAGCTTTTGGAACTTGCACATATATTTTGTCTACAAGCTTTAATTTTTCTTTAATTGAAATTTATTTTTGTATCAAAATTTCTTATGTATTAATTAGAATTAAAAATGTCGTAGAACCCACCACACACACACACACACACACACACACACACAACACACACACCACAACACACACACCACACACACCACACACACACACACACACACACACCACACACACACACACACACACACACACATAAACACACACACACACACACACAAACACACACACACACCACGCACGCACGCACGCACGCACGCCGCACGCACGCACGCACGCACGCACGCAAGCACACAAGCACGCAAGGCACGCACGCACGCATAGTATATATATATATAATATATATATATATATCTACATATTATACATAGTATATATATATTAACTATATATATTAAAGGGGCACCGTTAATGAGAAGGTTAACGCCGTTAATCCTTTAATCGTTAACAAAGAAAATTAACGGCGTTAATCATTAAGCGTTAATCGGTAAAGAATGTAACGGAAGTTAATGTTAATCATTAAGCCGTAACCGTCTTCATATGTAGGATAGTAATAATAATGTTAGTTCTCTTTTATTAGGGATCGCAGATATTCAAATATTTTAATGAGAAAAATTATATAGATATATATATAATATATATATATATTATATTATATATAAATATATATATATATATTATATATATATACGATATATATTATATGGTATCGGTATTGTTGCATTTTGTGAGTAGTATCAGTATCGGGCATCAGTAAAATTTTAGCTGATACCTTTTACTGATAACTATTACATTTTGTTTGTCTTTTAAATATATATGATATATATATATATAATATAATATATAGTATATAATATATAATATATAGTTATATATATATATATATTATATATATATATATATATATATATAATATATTATATATATATTATATCATAGATATATATAATTTAAATTTATAAGTACTTCAATCCAGTGTTATAAATTCGGACCATTTGTGAATGGTGCACTGTACTTTTTCACGGAAAATGTTGCTGCCAAAAAACTTAAAACGAAATTTAATTTTTCTGGCTAGGTACAAAAGTTTATTTAATAGTTATCGGCAAATATTTTTAGTATTATTGTGGGTAAAAAAATTCAAAAAAACGCTAATATTTTTTATAAAAATTATTTTTAATTACGTTATTTTCAAAATGCACACCCACATACAAATGAAATAAAAAAAAAAAAAAAAAAAAAATAGAATTTGTTTTGACCAATCGCAATGTTTCTTACATTAAACCCATAGGAAAATGTAGCCGTTGGCTTTCTTTCGAAAACAGCCGTTGAAATTTTGAATTTTGAAAGGCATATCCGCAATTTGTCCAAGATAATTTCTTGATCTATCTGACCTAGACCATTTATTCACTTTTGTTTCATTTGTTTTTATGCTCACTTGGTAAGATATGCTTACACAGTTTTGGCACGAATTTCGTGCAAAAGCGACCGCGATTTCTACGAAGTTTACTTTTGTTTACAAAAAATGGAATCAATTGTGATGGAGCCCATCGATTTGGAATAAATAGAAAAAATAAACATAGTTTATATTACATAATTGATCTTACATTGTGATGGAGCTTATCTAGTTTTGGAAGAAATAAATCTAAAGCCGATTTTATGAATGAAACAGTTCATCAATTCAAACTTGCCTACCACGCCGAGATCATTGGTTTGTTTACATTTTTTGCTTAAGCACGTCCTAAATTATGCATTTCTACCGATTTGTCCGAAAAATTGACACCAAACGAACGGCCAAACTCGAGCAGTTTCTTAGGTTTCCGTAAGCACAAATGCAAAAACGAAAACGCTTATATAAAGCCGTTTTCGTTTTTGCATTGTGCTTACGAAACGTAAAGAAATGAATGAATATTGCTAGAATCATTTTGGCTAAACTGAATATCAATCTCCGTGAAAAATTTCGAATTTAAGGAAAAGGTATTTGAACAATGTAACAAACCAAATATGGTGAGTGGTAGGGCCCTTTGAAATGATGAATGTTTTCCTTCAATAAAAATAAACTTTAAATATAATTTCTTCCAAATTAATAAACTCCATCACCAATAGTTGATCAAACTATTTGAAATATAACCATTTGTTTATGTCTTTAATTTTGTTTATGCCAAGTCGATGGGCTCCATCACCAGCTGATTCCGATTGTTTGTAAACAAAAAACTTAAACTTCGTAAGAAATCACGTCATTTTTTACGCGAAAATTCGTTTGCTAAAAAACTGGGTAAGTATTCTAACCAAACTAATAAATGATAAAACGAAAGACGGTCATATATGTATATAGATATAAGTATAAATATATATATAAATGTAAATATATAAATTTAGTTTATATTATATATATAAATATATATATATGTTCCCTGCTGGAGCAAATCTTTCTGACACTGCTTGCCAAAAATACATCTTACCAATTTCTGTAAATCTGCGCTTCCTCCTCTTATTTGATCTGATGGTTCTGTTGCTAATTCTCCAACTGAAAAGGCCAATCTCCTCGGCCTCTATTTTCCTCTAACTCAACCCTGGACCATTCTGGCATTCCTCTTCCCTCTTGCCTTCAGTTGTCTTATGTCTTTGCCTGTGATTACATTTGATCAGGTGCATGAGCTCTGAGATTTGGAGTTTAAAGCTCCCGCTTGATCTGCTTCTGATGGGCCCATACATCTTCCTTCGTAGTGCGACTTTTTGCACCAATCGCATGGGTCCAGAAATTTTCGTTGCGGAAGCGGAGTGTCACGTGTATTAGTTCGTGACTGCTGGTGTGTATTGTCCGCGCGTGGGGAATTACTGTGTTTCCTGTTTTGACCAGAGGATTGTGGTGATCTGTTATGTGTATTCCTCTGAGTCTGATTGCGCGGTGGTGTTCTATGTGTACAATTAATTCCGGGCATGTGGGCCCTTACAAAACGGGCACACTCTACCAGAATTTGTTTGTGTTGTGCGTAGAGGAGATCTTAAGGATCTACATTCATCCCTTACATGCCCCCTCTTTCTGCAATACGAACATATCCCGAGGTACTTATAACATTCATCCATTGTGTGCCCAACTTTCTCACAGTAATCGCAACAGAGGTGATTTCTGTTAGTGTTCTCATTGCGATTTGTGTGTGTCTGTGTATTGTTGTGACTGCGTCGGCTAGTGTTTTGGGAATCTCTGTAAAACCGACTATTTGAACTGTTAGTGGATGAGGGATAAGATTTCTTATTCTGATTTGTATTATGATATGTTTTCTCTTTGTTGTGAGACTTTTGTCCATTATGAGTCTTCTGAAGAACATCGGACCAACCAGGATTTACAATGTCAATCGTGATTGTTGAGTCAAGGTCAGTCTTTGATTGATCCGATTTACTGTTATTTCGCTCTGGAGTATAATTGTTGGAAACTGCTACTGTAGATTTACCCTTGTTGTAGTCACGATCAAAGGAATCTGCTAGGCTTACAATCTTACTCCAGAGTACACGTTCAGTACTATCCTCCTCAATTTGCTTGATGTATTCTGAAATTCGTTTCTCTACATAAGGAGGTAGGCTGAGGAGAAAAGCAGTTCGTAAAGAATCATGCTCTCTCATCTCTAGACCGTGATATGCTTTCTTGGCTAGATGTTCTAGACGAAGAGCATACATACGAATACTCTCGCCTGGTGTTCTGTATGCTGAATGATAAGCTCTCAGCTTATGTTCGTTCTTCCGTTTTTCTTCTTGGTGAAACCAAGCCAACAAAGTTTCCTTGACGGATCCGTAATAATTTCTATCATCCTTGATGATGAGCTGATACAACTGAAGGAAAGAACCTTCAAGTTGTCTTCCTAACAAGCGCAACCACTGATGAGGCGAGTTAGGATAGTTGAACGAACAATACTGTTCAAAATCTGCAAAGTAACTAACAAGATCCTGGTCAGCTTCGTATTTGAACTTCCCGGGATCTACCACCTTGACCTTCCGCGAATTCTTTGCTATTTCTGCCAGATACAATATGGCTTGTGACATCATAAGCATGTGTCGTTCTAAAACGTCCAATCTAGAAGGAGCAAAGAACTGCGGTGGTACTTGATTATCAGCAGCTGTATTGTATGTTGGTGGTGGTGGTGGAAAATAAGGTCTGTTGTCAATTTGTCCTGCAGGACCTGTTAATCCATGTTGACGATGATCTGATGGTGCTGATACTGCAGCAACTGGAATCGGCATTGCGGAAGAAATACTGGAAGTCAAAGGCTCAAAGATACCTTGACTTTGGAAAGGAGAGTTTACAGTTGTCTGAACGTAAGTCACGTCAGTCGGTTGTGTATTAAGGGGTGTCGTGTACGTCGTATAAACCGCGTCAGAGGGTGACACTCCATAAACATGTGCTGTCGTGTATGGATTAGGTTCCGACATAGCTATTACAGGAGAACCAGAAGGAGAACCAAAATTTAATAATGAAAAGTCTGTTCCCAACAGATCAGTTGTACTAGGAACAGTACCAGGAACAATACCACTGGGAGGAACAACCCTAGCAGGTTGTGGTATTGGTTGTGGTTGTTGCTGCTGTCGCAACAACGCAGTTTCCTCCTTAAGGAACTTGAATTCCTGTGTCAAAGTCGTGACAAACTCCTGCAAAGGAGTGTCCAACACAGGCTCTACATTGGAAGGACGACCCCGAGCGAAAGCTGGGTCTCGTCTCTGCTCTTTCTCTTTCTTTTCCTTTTCCCTTATAAAATCCAACATTTCCCTTTGTGTTGGTGGAGGTAAATCTTCCACTTCATCACCCACATTCACCAAAACTTGCGCTCCTGCAACAACCCTCTCCCCATCATCACCATTCCCGCCCCCATTCAAACTCTGCAACTCTGAAAATCTGTTAGAAGGCTGCATTATGGTTAGGCAAGATATTATATTTCAAATATATTTCAATATATCACAAAAATAAATATTATGACAAAAAAAATGATGATAAGAAAGAAAGGTGTTTGCGACAGAGAAGGTGAAATTTGTTTAAAGCAGGCAGTATCTAATTTAGAAATTCGAACAAAATTATTGTATGAATTTTATATTGCTGCGTAGACCTCGAGTTAGCTTGCTCTGGCACTCGTTATCTACCACTATAACTATTATGACTACTATGACTATGACTACTGGTAAGGTTGATCTACTGACCTAACTCTATTACTACCACTATTCAAGTCATTCAAAAATCAGTCATACGTGTTCCTTCAGGAACCGGAGAAAACATTCGCGTCCCTGTTCGGGCGCCACTAAATTTAAGATGATGTTGGGGAGAGTGACGAAGCACTCAGTGAATCTGAAGCCCGCAAGGGAAGTTATGGCGCTCCGAACTGAAATGACCCGGAAGAAGAAAGTCCCCAAACATTCACACTTAAACTCAGAACTAAAATCTGATACTATGACTACAACTGCGTTCAGATACTAATAAGGACGGTAATGATCTAATCCACCGGTTATTAGGTTAATAGAAAACTAGACTATCTGTTAGTTAATTAGTTCTATAACTATCACTATAGCTCTACGGTTCTGTTAGTTTGTTAATTAGCCTAAGCTTTTTCTAACGGTAAACGAGATTCTTACCAGAACGAACTAAAAAGACATCTAGGCAGCAAATTATTCATCAGCAACTTCTTTGATTTGAATGACTTCCTCTCCCTCCGTAAATAAGTAATCATTAAACGTTAACTGAACTGAGTAGAAGGGGGAGAAACAAATGCTTCCTTTTGTAATTTTATTTAAAAAACTAACTGTTAAGGGAGGGTGCTTACTTACATCATTCG
>JABUQX010039838.1:17500-55000 GCA_015478945.1 Trachelipus rathkii | reverse complement strand
CAACGAATACCAGAGCAGACGTCGGTCTAATATTTTGAGCACATTCATTTACCATTAGAAAAATATTCTAAATAGACACATTTCAAATTAAAATTTTCAAGTAGAATATTCAATGCCTTTTAAAATGAACATCACCTGTATATATACAATATTATTAATAATATAATAAATATAATATATATATAATTATATAACTATATATATATAATAAATATATATATTATAAAGTATATATATATAAGAGCAAACTCTCACCATCTAAAACCGCCCGATATGCGAAAGTAACTTCTGGCGTGTGATCAGGTCATTTAAATAATATTTAATGTTTGGTATCTCATACCAACCTAAACCTCCAATACATTCTTCCTTTTATTCCGTTTAAGAACCGAATTGCCAAACCCAGAACCACACTGAATAAGAACCATAGGAAGAGAAAAGGAATTCCTCACCTGTATTAAACGCTTTTTACTTATTTTTTTTTTTATGCTTGCTATTTACACACGATTTTAATCACTTTGAACAAACCACAAGCTCTTTTCCTCTCTCCAAATTAAAGTAACGACGAATATAATTATTTCCCTTCAATTTCATTCATTAAAAAAACATAAGACACCTTACTGTCTTTTTATCCTTATTCTTCATTTGATTTAATAAATCTTCCATCTTTAATGAATCTCTTAAAATTTCTATTTGTTTTAGAGGGGATCTTATGCCTTGTAAAAGGGGTGATATACATATACATGTGTATGTTGAGAATTTCAAAAATATTAATGTAAAATATACGGGTCAATCTCCCAAAGTCACGTTATTAAATGGAGCGAATTAAATTTTCCTCTTCCATGATCAGTTTATATATGGACTAAAATATAAATTATATAATATATATACATATATATATAGATATATCTTATAATATATATAATATAATAAATATATATACTATGTCCCAGAATCTGTAAGTTATATATATTATTAATTATAATATTAATAAAATAAATAAAATATATATATATATGTATATATATATATATATGTATATATATGTATATATATAATATACAATGAAATAAAGAGAAATATATATATATTATATATTATATATAATAATATTATAATAATGATATATTATATATATAATTATATATAATAATATATAATAATATATATAATAATATATATAATAATATATATATATATTATATATATAATATAATTATGATATATATATATATTATATATATAATAAAATATATATATATATAATATATATAAATATAATAATAATATTAATAAATTGTTCAAGAAGCATAAAATGTAAATGTACTCAAAATTATACTGATTTGCGTCAAATCAAAATATTATAAGGCTACAAAGCAATGCAAAAAACCAAATGTAAACGAGAAAGAAAAAACATTATTAACTTCTTCTCAAAAACAAAAAAAAAAATAAACATAAAAAATACTTAAAGCCACCCACAACAACCTCCACAACACACACACACATTGGAGAGACCTAATGGAAAAACAACGCAAATGATCATAAGGTAACACCTCACTTTACACTGCAAAACAAATGTGGAAATTTTCCTACGACTATCATACTCATATACTTAATATATAGAATATAATATAGTATATATAGAGTATATAATAATATATATATATAATAATATATATATATAAATTTATATATATATTATATATATATATTATATATATAATATATATATTAATAATATAATATATTAAATATAATATATATCATATATATATATATTATAATATAATATATATAATATATATATAATAAATTATATTATATATACATTAATATATATATATATATAATATAATATATTATAATAATTTAATATATATATATATATATATTTGTATATATTATAAATCACTTTTTTAAATAATCATATTATATCAATTTACATAATACGTATATATATATATATATATATATAATATTATAGATATTAGTATATATATATAATATTAATATTTATATAATATTAATTATATATATATAATATATATATAATTTAATATAATATATATAAAGTATATAATATTATATAAATAATTATTAATAAATAACTCCACCCAAATATATTTATTAAATAGATATATATAAAAATATATATATTATATTAATAAAATATATATAATTATATAAATATATATAATAAATAAAATTATAAATAATATATTATAAACATATACTAAAAATAGTTAGTGTATATGATACCTTTATAATTATTATTATTTTTTTAAATATTTGCCTATTGCTTTTTCATCCAAAATATAGCATTTTGACTTTTTTTTTAATATAAAATCTAAGCAAACTCCATTTTTATTATGATTAATAATAGTTGCTGTCACTAATAATTAACAAAACATCGAATGGAGTTTGCTAGATTTTTATTAGCAACTTATGTTTATTCTTTGTACAATATGTTTAAACAGTTAACTAAAGGGTATCATATCGTACGTTTAATTTTAGTCCAAAACAGTTGTAGACTGGTTATCTTTTTTCCGTGATGGTTATATATTATATATATAAATAATATATATATATATATATAACTTATATTATAAATATAATATATATTTATATATAGTAATAATATATATATAATATATATAATATTATATATATTAAAGATAGATATATAATAATATAATATATATAAATATATAATATATATAATTAAATATATATAATTAAATATAATATATATAATTAATGATAAAATATATATTATCTTTCGGCATAAGTTATACTAAACAGTATTCTAAATCAGTAAAGTTAGGCTAGTTTGATACTAGCAGTGAGATATCTAGAAAGTCTTATAGGACGCTACTTTAACGGCACAGCACGCAACGAGACCCCAAAATAGTATAGTATTATACACCTTTTTTTAGGGGCTCGAGCCGATGGGGGGCGGAAGGGGACGTTTCATACCCGGATAGTTAAGTATAGAACTGTATGGTTTACACCAAAAGAACCAAAGAGCGGGTCCGAGACCTAATCCCCGGAGGTATAGGTAGCATTAATCTCCCGATAGTCTATCTAATTAGACACCGAACCCATCGTATCCTGACATACAAGTCGGATTACTTTACAACTACCGCCTTGTCGCTTCAAATGATATTCTCTTTTTGAATAGTTTAAAAAACACCCCAAAAAATAACTTTAATAACAACCCAAAAATGTAGTACTATTCTTGTTTATCTGTTTATTTCGCAACAATCTTTATTCGTACTCTATAAATCTCAAAACCATTTGGAACATTATTTAAATATATATTATATATATATATAAATATATAATATAATATATAATATGAATATATATATATATATATATATATATATATATATATATAAATTATATATATATATAATATATATATATATATATATATAATAATTATACTATATTATTAATAATTATCAAGATATCGATAGATATCGGTATTTATCGATATATCGAATATCAAACGTCAGACGAAAGGTTCAGTTTTTACCTATATATATATAATATATATATAATATATATATATTATTATATATATAATAATATATATATATATATATAATATATATAATATATTAATATAGTATATATATTATATAATATATATATAGTTATATACTATGGTTTTATGTTATACATGTGTATTGTGTTTTATGATCTCTAGATGCTCACGGATGTTGCGCGCATATTTTTTTTTGTATTATTTATTCTAATTGTGTTGTGTTTTATCATTGAGACAGTTAGAAGAAATAAAACAAATTAAAAGACTTTCCGAAACTCATTTTTCATTGACCTAATTATCATTGATTATAATTATATATATATATAATATATATATTATATATATATATATATTTATATATATATATATAATATATATATATATATATATAATATATAATTCGAAAACTAGTCATGACGTCAGTAGTATACTCTTATGCACAGTGAGAGTCTTGACGTTGAATATGGACGTCACACGGCATTGAAATAAATAATAAGATATATATATAGTATATATATATAGTATATATATTATATTTATATATATATATAATAATATATATATATATATATATTTATTTCGAAAACTAGGTCATGACGTCAGAGTATATGTAACAGTGCTGAGGAGCTCTGACGTTGAGTATTGACTGATGCGGAAATAAATTTCTACTTACAGGTTACGGTAAGAATTTTTTCTTCCGAAAAGTAATTAAAATTTATATTTAAATAATATATAATATATATATATATATAATTAACATATATATATATTATTATTCGAATAATCTATCATACGTCAGTAATGATATGTAACAGTGATGGAGTCTGACGCTTGATCTATACGTTCATGCGGAAATAAATTTCTAACTTACAGGTTACGTAATGGAATCCAAGAATACTATATATATATAATATAATATATCATATATAATATATATATATCATTATAATATATAATATATTATATATATCCTATATTAGAAGCCTTAAAAATTAATATCAATAGAACTGCAAGAATATAATTTTAAAAGATATTTACATGATCTTCCATAACTGTTGGAAAATCTACTTTTCGATCCTTATTTATCGGATCTCTTTCAAAAGTATGTGTTTGAATGACTAAATAAACTTAATGACATTTTATGTAACGTATGTAAATTTTATAAAATGAGAGTAGTTTATATTAAGTAAATTTTGCTTTTATATTTTTGAAAAGGTCTGCTGTGCAAAGAATTGTTTAACCTGCTCGATCACTATGTGATAAATTCATATCTCCTCTTCTCGTGTATATTATACCACTCATAGTATATATATATATATATAATACTATACTATATACTATATATTATATACGTATATATTATTATATCATACTATATATATATAATATAATAAATATTATATATATATATATAATATATACCTATATACTATCATAGTATTTCAAATTCATATTCTAACTTAATCAAACTATTGAATAAAAAATATCAGTTCATAAGTGTCGGTCAACACGACAACATTTGCCAACAACATTCTTCCTGTCAGCTCGACTCGATTGACTTGACCGTCACATGTCCCAAAGTAAGTACTAGCTAAATATCAGAACCTCATTCAAATATATCAACGCTCAAGTTCAAATAAGACTACACTAAAATAATAAATTCACATCCTCCACTTAATGAGATCGCTATATTTGATAATGCAATAAGCAAATGAAACTATATATAAACATTTAAGCTTAAATTTTCTATCCCCTTATTTTTGATCTAGACACATACATCACAAAACGTAACCCAAAATAATCCCCAGGAGCTTCCCCCCCCAAAGGGTAAAAAATGTATAACAATTATAACGTGGACATCCATTATCTCCTTGTACTATATGATCGGATACAAGTTCATATTTATTGTTGTTCATTACTTTGTTATAAAGTGGGGCTAACTAATAATAATTTTATGTTCATAATTTATTGAATCTAAACCTTAAACTATTATTTTAGAACAAATTAAAGTAAGAATAATTAGAGAGAATAAAATTAAGTATGCTTTTCTAATTTGAAACTTATTAATTTTTGACTACAGACTTTTATTTACGATATGTTCATATCATAAGTCGAAATTTAATATAAAAACTCAGGTATAAATCAATTACTTTACACAATAATTTTCAAGAGCACATATTGCACCTATATGATAAAACTCTCATTATCCTACAAGTCTTCTTCATTTTTATTATCGTGTACGGTTTTGATCTCTTTTCTCTACACCGTCTTCTGCGATGAAACAGAATTGTTTCCATGGCATAATCGCCAGACGAACCATCACCACAGACGCTGTATGACACAACATTTTGGCGCGCGCAGAGAAGAGATGTTAGAATTATGTCGGCTCATTTGAAATAAGACATATAAACAGTGATATATTAACATCCTACTCGACCGACTACTCGTTAACTATGATTGTTCAGTATAAGAATTTATATGAGGGAAGCTTGTCACCAATGGAGTCGACGAGATAGTGAAAATAGATCTAACAAGAGTCAAATTCAACCATTTTCTAAACAAAATTGCTCGACATTTTCCCTTACATTTTAAATGTGTTGCCAGTTTGGACATTTTGTAAAAAAAGTGTCGACCATTTGGACAATATTCATTCCTGACATCACACCATGTATTTTTTTTTTCTTTTGTGTTATTAGATTTCAAATAAACCTAACATTAGGCTTATATTTGTTAAAAGATGTGTCGACGATTTTGGACACCTTATGAGAAAATGTAGACCACTTTTCCTGTCGACCATTTTCTTGTCGACGCTTTGGACACTCTGGAATTTTTTTAATGGCGTTCGACATGTGAACAATGTGACACCGCATCCTTCAACGATCTTCCGTGTTGTGGATGTTCAAGGGAAAATTCGAATAAGATTTTTAATTTTGAAAATCCAGCATTGGTTCGATTCAAAGTGCTCCACAACACCACAAGTAACCTTTCACCTATATATTACTCTGCATTAAAATAATCAGTAAAAAATATAACAAATATAAGAAGTATATGATATAAATAAAATATTAAATACATTGCTAATTAGAGACTTGATGAGATCAGCTTATCAAAATAGTAGACATCTTAATTTAGCAACCTAATATATAACTAAGAATTAGTAGACATCTGAAGCACGGTATATCCAGTTAATACTGTTATAGCGATCCTCTATAATATATTAATACACCACACAAGATAATACATCTGAGAGGCCGAAGATCTATAGAACTATAAATATGTGAGCTTTTGAGACAAAACATTGCGAAATATCTATAGAATAAAAATAGATGAGTGCTCAGTTTACTAATATATATAAGATCACCTACAGAAGAATATAATGAAAGCGTTTTTGCATAGTCTATCAGGAAACTTAAACATTTATATATAACACTTAAATAAATATTCTATAAAAGTAAATGCTTTAAGACCGGTTAACTAATGTACCAATAATTGCTGTAAGAGTAAAACCATTGTATAGTTCATCCTAATTTAACTGCCCATAATAAAATTAATTAGTTATTGAGTATATGTAGTACGTTGATAGAGAAACATATTATACTTATTTACAACAAGAGCGTATGAGATAAATTAAAGATCGTAATTAAGCTGTACTACATGCATAGATCTATATGATAATACAGATAGGATACATACATAATCAAATGCAGTACGATTCAAAGTATAATATCCAAGCATAGATAATTAGATTCCGGATGGAAAAGATTAGTTCCAAATTGTTAACTTTAGATACTATTCACTAAACAGAAAGTTAACAAAAAATAAGAAAAAACTAATATTCATAAATTTGTTTGTGCTGTATACATTAAAAAATATATTGTATATATATGGCCTGAATATAATTATGACATAAGTCGCATAGCAAATTAATGAAATTCTGATGTCCACACTCAAGTCATTATCAGATCTCCCCTATATCTTAAAACTTGTTAACTTTGGTTTCAACGTCTGTCTCATATGTAGATACAAAATAAGCCGCTCCATGAAATCTCTATCCACTAAAAAATAAATATATACTAGTATCACTAACCTTACTTTGTAAGCAATGAGAATACTTTTATTAAATTACATACCACTCGATAAAGTAAAGCATTTTTAATATAAGAATAATCGCTTGCCATTAAGATGACTGTGACGAATCGCATAAATCTCCTAAATAAGTGTAACTATTACAAAACAGACACATAATCATCTCAATTATAGTGATTTTTCTGCACAAACGCGAATTCAAAAAAATCATTTAACGAACAAGATCCAACTAACAGTGGGCTTATAAGTATATAATGTTGAAATTTTGTTTAAAAAAAACATAACCTTTCCACGCCACGCTAGATGGACATACCATTAAAGGAAGAGTAATAAAAAGAGGCGAAATTTAGATTTTAAAATGTAACTTTTAAAATGAAATAGGTTTTAATTTTCACAACTGGACCTAAAAAAAAATAAAATTTCCAATTTCACATTCAATAATTAATTTATACTCTCTCTCTCTTATTATTATCTCTCTCTTACTTCTCACATCTCTCTCTCTCTACTCTCTTTCATCTCATTCATCTCTCTTTTTCACATAACATCATCAAATCACACTAGATCCAACAAACCAACAAAATGCTAAATCTTGGAAACCACCAAAACTCCTTATTCTAACAAACCATTTAAAACACTAAATATAATAACCACCTAAAACTCTAAATATTTATAATCACATAAATTCTTACATCTACCTAAAACTCAAGTCCACTTCTAATAACCACATTAAACAACATTCAATAATAACTATATCTTATAATTTAAGCAAGAATATTCATAATAATATCTATATAACAAATATATATATTATATAATTTATATAATTAATATATATAATATAAATATATAATATATATTATATATATATATTAGCATATATATATATATATATAATTAATTAATTATTTATCATATCATATATATATATATATTATATATTTATAATATATAATAATATATATTAAAATTAACGATAGTAGCATGCATTAGCAATCTAGGTGAAGTTATTAAAGAATCAAAAGGATCTGAACTTTCACATTGAAAAAATTAAAGTAAAAATGAGATAAAAATCCTGAAAAAACTTAATGTGACTTGCAATCTTTTTAAGGCATTATTGACAGGAAAAGAAAGTACTAGATCAATATAAATAGACTGACCCTAATGTCGAATTTTCATATGTAAACTTATACTATTTTGTATAATTATAAAGTAAAACAGCTGTTAAAAATCCGACGATGAAATATATAACCTGAATATTTAATAAAAACCTTAATTGAATATTTATTTATTCTAATAATTATTAATATAAGAATTATAAAATATATCATACAGAAATGAATGCTTCTATTTTTACTATATATTTTTATGATATATATTGGTTAATTGAGCATAATATTTATATATTAATCCATTACCTATCAGGTCACGTACGAACATAATATTCATGACTCAATGCATTTGTATGATCCTTTTTATTATATAGTTTTCTTGTGATGCCCAAAATAGACATACCAAATGTACTGATTTGTGGGTGGAAACCACATTGTCGCCAAGGCTATATGGCCAATTTCTTTTTTTTTTTGAATGCACAAATAGTTTTTAGGATCAAGGCATGTTAGCCGAAATACTTAAGACTCATATTTGGTTCTATTCCTAAATGAAACTTTTTGACTTTGTTAGATGACTTTTGTTTTATTTTTGTCTTGTTGTTATATAATTTTTTTTTGTACGATTCGAAATAGACCTTATGAAAGAGTCTATTTCAGAGTGATCATCCTCTGGTCGCACCACCCATATCGAAGTTTTTTTTCCCTTAAACACATTGTGTTATTTACCACATCCTTCACTTTAATTAAAACATAGAACTTGTAATGTAAGTCCCTTCCTTGTCCTAAATATGAAAATGTTGTTGGTCCCTTTTTGAGTTTTTTAAACTAATTGTTTCCATTTTTTTTTAAAGCATTTATTTATTTATTTAATTTTTTTTAAGAATAAATTCCTTCGTTACGATAAAACATAAAACTTAGTGCTCTTAATAAATGCGGTAATTCTCCCCTGCTATAGCAGAAAATGAGTTATGGAGAAATTTAATCCAAATTATTTGTAACTTTTAATTTAATAACTCTGGATGTTTACTCTCAGTTTATTTCAAGAAAAGTTTTAGGGTGTATTCAATGTTATAAAGTTAATAGAATAACAATGGATCTTATATTTTTTTTTATATAAATTTTGTTTGAAACTTAAATTTTAAACTGGTAATAAAATTCATTAGGTTTTTGAATGGGCCTGACTCATCATTTTTAAGATGATTAGTAGCAACTCTGTAACATTTTTTAAATTTTTTTTGAGCGATTTGAATGAGGTTGTTCAAGTTTTGTCTTAAGTTTTGTTCAGCTTGGCTCCTTTCGTCAGTGACCCTCCGGGTGGAGGGGGGGTATTGAGAGGTCTTGCTGTCCTGTCCCCCCCCCCCGGGGCGGAAGTACTAACGCCTTGTAGGATTTCTTCCCAGGGACGGAACAGGCGACTGGACCACGAGCAGGTGCCTCTCATCACAGCCCATATATATATATATATATATATATATATAATTATATATATATAGATATTATATATATATATATATAATATTATTATATATATATATATATATATATATATATATATATATATATATATATATATTGTAATGGGCCCGCTGCTACGGGTGTTACCATTTTCATTTTTCTCTTTCCAGATTGTGTGCTCATCTCAGGGCGGGAGGTGATTGCGCATGATGGTTAGGTTTTGGACAGGAAATGGATTCGGAGATGGGAAATCTTTACTCACCCTGGGGCCAAAACTTAAAATATTGGCAGATTAAGCGAAAGTTAAAAATGTTCATGCATTATTAAAAAGGTAAGAATTTTTTAATAAAACTTATAATTCTGACTTAACTTCTGCTCAACTTTCCATTGCAGGTTAGGCTCTGATATAAAACAAAAATACAAGGCATTGTGAATTATTTTTTCTTTTGTAAAACTGTCGCATACTTGTGTAGTGGAGTTATTATTCTGCTACCTTAGACATATCGGTACTAATTTATTCTGTACCGTCTAATTCATTTGGTTGAAGGATCCCCGCATTAGGGTATGTGGATATTTGGATCTTTTTATTATACCCTGTTGTTATAATTTTCTGGTGCAATAGTTTCTTAAAATTTACATTTGATAACTGCATTTTCTGCAGGGATCGAGAGTTGGGGCGAGACTTGGATCGAGAGGTTGCTCAAACTTACGCTTGAACCAAAGCTGAGAGCGACCCTAATCTCTTGAGTGTCTCAATCTTTTCTCTGGCCAGCTATTTTGCCATCTGGTCGTTACTTACTCGTATGTCAATAATCGCCTTGAACTAATAATCGAAGATACGATCTATTGAGCGACTCTTATTATATATTCTACCGTCTGTGTGACGCATGTTCCACCAGAGGGTCAAGGAACACCCGACAATTAAGTTACATTTGTAATTCATCGTAGGTTGATTTGTCAATGCGTAGAACTTGTCAACATACAAAAATAACCATAATATTTAGTCTCTATAAGTACAAATTTTGCTCATGTATATACGTATATTTATATAGATATACAGAGATGCGTATTGCATATAATTTTATTTCCGTTTTGTTATATTGAGTCACCAATTTACGATATCATTTTTGTGTTATCTTAAATATACATATATTTATATATGTATATTTTGATTATTGTTTTCGATTTTCCATTATTTGGACATCCCGAACTGGACTAATTTATATATTTAAATAATTTATAATTAAATTATTTACTTTCGTAAGAATACTTCTATATTTATATAGGTGTATTAATTGACATTAAAATATTTTTTTTTTCAATTATTAAAAATGTATGGTGTAAAGCATAAGTTTGTATATATGTAACAATTTTTCTTAATTATATATTTTTATATGAAATTGTGTGTCTGTGTTTCATTTAATAGATAGTCTCCTTAGTGACAATAGAGTATGCAGAGATTTTTCCTTCTTTTTTTTAATTCTGCAAAAGGAGTTGCGAACCGGGTGGGCTGGCGTTTTCTTGCCAATAAAGCCGATTTCTTCCTTTCTATTAGTTTTCTGCGCTTAGGGTTTTCTTTTCTTCGACTAGGTGCAAGGTTCGTCCCGTCACGCCGTTATAATATATATATATATATTATATATCTCTATATATATCATATATATACTATATATATATTATATATATTAATTTATAAAATAATTAATTAATTTTTAATTTTAATAATTTTTTTATATTTTTTATAATCACTAAATTAAAATATATATATACTATATATATATATATATATATATATATATATATATATATATATATATATATATATATATATATATATATATATATATAGTATGAATTATTATATATATTATTAATATATATATATATATAATTACGGTATATAAATATATTAATATAATATATATATATATATATATAATATATATATATATATATATTATATATTATATATATATATATATATATATATATATATATATATATAAATTGCGTTTACTGATTTTCTTTAAGTTTTAGCTATACTAACTTTTCATTTTTATTTTGACAGATGGCATTAACATTAAGTAATCATAAAAGTATTTTTAGTGGGAGACACAAACCACCAAATAACAGGTGCAAAATTACCGTAAAAATGGCAAGTTCTTGCCATTTTGTTTTTCAACATCAGTGAGGTAAAATTAAATCTTAATGAAGGTGCAAATCTAGTTATTCGTAAGTGTATTATATTTTAGGAGAAAGCTAGAATACCAACAAAATCTTTACCTAACTGTGTGGCAAAGTTATTGCCACACTGATGCCTTGAAAATAATGAAAATAGAGGAGGATAAAATCTTCTTACAGTGACAGAGGGAACCATGGAGACAGGGTTGCCTGGCGGGTATAGACAAAAAAATTAGCAGGAAAAGAAAAAAAGGTGATAGAAAGGAAAATCATAGCATAGAAGAGACGACTGGCTCATAAACTTCATCATCGCCACTCAAATAATTTTATTAGGAACATGACAATACCTCTTTTACATCTGATGAGAATCAGGCAGACTTTCTACCGACTTCATTTAAAACAACACAGTCTGAAACCGCTACAAAGCGAGGAAGAAAGGACGTCATTACCCAAAAATTAACAGCAGCCTTTGATAGATGCCAGTTAAGCGGAAGAGACTCTGTTTATATTCTTCAAGCTACAGTGGAGGCACTTGGACTTAGTCTCGATTTTTCCAATCAACAAATCTTCTATTCAATGAATTCAAACACAGACAAGGGAAGAACGAGCAGAAGCTATAAAGGCAGATTTTCATAGCAATGTACTGGAAGTCATGACAGTTCATTGGGATGGCAAATTGTTACCTGCGTTAAACATAAGAAGATTCAAAGAAGAACGACTACCCATCATAATTACATTTGGAAATAGAGCAACTTCTTGCAGTACCAAAACTAAACGGCTCTTCTGGTACAGAGCAAGCTTAAACAGTTTTGAGAACTCTTACTGACTGGGATTTAAGAGATAAAGTACAGAAAATGTTCTGTGGCACAACAGCTTCTAATACAGGTCACTTAAATGGTGCTTGTGTACTATTGGATCAAAAACTAGAAAGAGTTGATACTTTTTTCATGTTGACATTTTGTTTATGAATTGGTACTGAAAAATGTAATTGAAAACAAAATACACCAAGTGACAAGTAGCCCAGCCAATGCTTTCATTAAAAATTTTAAGGATAAATGGAAAAACATTGACCAAAGGAAGATTCAAACAAATACCGATATTGTAAAAAAATATTTTACTGAAACAGAAATTGAAGGATTGTTACAGTTCTTTACAGCTGAATTAAAGAAATCTATCGTGAGGCACGAATACCGTGAACTTATTGAGTTTTCTCTTACATTTGTTTTGGGAAGATGATGGCAAAAAACTGAAAATAAGGCCTCCAGGTGATATGCATCAAGCATGATAGATGTCAAGGGCCATTTATTCACTAAAAATATATTTGCTTATTTTATTTATTTGTTAGGATAGGTAATTTCTCTCTCTTTTCTGATGAATGGGGACATCTGAAAATAATCCAAAAAAGATATGGACAAACTTCAAACATCGAAAGAATTCAAAGGACTCCAATAAAAGATATGCGCCAATGGAAGAAGAACTGGCAAGCTCATTGTATGGTAAGTAAGTTTTAATATTTCCTTGTTTTTAATTTGAACTTTTCTTTATTTAGTTGTTTATATTTATATTTATTTGATTTTATTGTCACCTCTATTCTGACTTCTCGTGAAGCGATGCAGAAGATTTTGAAACCGACTCGACAAGAGAAATTAGTTAAATTAAAAAAAATTTTTATAGTTTTTATTTTGTTAGATATATATAGTTTTCTTTTTTCAGTAATGAGTTCAAAAAGTGATTTATTTTGTGATAGACCTTTTATTAAGATAAACATGTGAGACAGTAGTCAAATGAAAAGAAATGTATAAAATAAATGTATTAAAGTAAAAAAGTGTTAAAAATACAAGTTTAGTTAAAGAAGGAAATAAGTTTTTAAGATTGTTGACTTTCTGATTTTGTATTTAAAGAAAATAATAAGGATAGTCAAGTTCTTTTAATTCTTTTATATATATTAAGAAGAAGAGTGGTATTAGGGCCCTTCACCAATCTAATGACCCTAACATTATATAAAAGATTAAATTGACTTTAGTTTTAAGCTTTGTAACAATTGTTTAAAATCGTCAAACTACTTCAGAACTTGGTTTGTCAAAAGTAAGTTATATTTGTTTTTCTCATATATTTGTATTTCTAGAAGGTATTATCAATTATTCTTATTTTAGAAATTTTATTTATATATATTATCAATTATTCTTATTTTAGAAATTTTATTTATATATCTTTTCAATTTTCTAGAAAAAAAAATTGGATGCATTTGTATCAGTCAGAAGCAAATATCTGTTTCCTCGCTTGAAAATAAGCTATAGTTTTCTTGATGAGAGTGTTTCTATGAGGGGAAAACAATTGCTTCCTTTGCAGAAGGCCATGATGGCCACAGTCTTTCTCTTAAAAACGCGTTAATATGTACAGCTGAGAGCGGTCAAATTAAATTATGCAGGACTTTAATGGGTGAAGGAAGAGCAAAAACAATTCATTCTACAATGTGTTCAAGAACACAGGAAATTGTATCAAGACTATAAAAAACAAACCTTAAAAAGAAAATATCCTCAATAAATATAATTGTTTTGTACTTTACAAATTAGGTTAAAAGTCGTACATTAAAATTATATACTATATATATATATATTATATATAATATATATATAATTATATATATATATACCTATATATATAATATACTGAGTATTATATATAATATACATATATAATATATATATCATATATATATGAGATGGTATTTGGGTCATATGGAAAGGATGTAATGATAGTCGGTTGGTTAAGCCAGATGTATAGTGGTGTGTGTGTGGGAATGAACGCGGCGGGGGAGACCGAAGAAAAGTGGATTGAATCAGGAAACGAATGTTTGAAAGGAGAGAAATGAGTTTTGGTAGAGGCGAGAAGAAGTGTAGAACAGGAGTGAATGGCGGGGATTCGGGAGGGGTCTATGTTGTGGCACCCTGTGCAAAAGGATGAACCCTTAACATTGCACGATCTTACCATGGTGAGGTCCGTCGCCCGTTCCCATGAGCTTTAGGTGGGATTTTGCTGACTGCCGACGAGTTCTCACTAATTAATGCTACTGAGGGGGGGAGGTAATACTGGCCTTTCTTTTCGATTTTCGTCTGTTTCTACTGCTTCTCTTTTCCGATGCTCGTCACCCACCTTACTTCCATTCTTGGGAAAAATAAGAAGCAGGACAAAGATTTTACAAATCACCTAATATATATATATATAGTATATTACATATCCTTCACCCTACCTACTACCTATAGACTATACTATTATAATTATATATATATATACACTATAATATAATATACATATATATATATATATATTCCTATATATATATTATACATATACATATACATATACTGCATCATCACTATATACTATATACTATACCTACTCCCTATATATATATATAGTATATATATTATATATATATATATATATATATTTATAATATTATAGTATATATAAAAAATATATATATATTAATTTATTTATTTATTTATTTATTTTATTCAGTTACCACACTAGCCTTCCTCCTGACCCGGCTAACTTGGTCAGGAACGTATCTCTTGTGATGGTTTTGCACCCACCAGTGGAAGGTGCGAGGAATACGTTAGGGCAACGGATAGCAAGTTCGTGCTTCACGCGAGACGACAGCTCAGACATGCTCGCCCACCGATAAGCTGGGTTCGCACTCCTAGTCATTGCGGCTTTTCAATGCGAGAGAGCATGAGAGACGTTGATCTTGTTTGCTGCAATAGACCTGTCTCTTGTTCTGTATGTGTTCGGGCTCCGCATGGTTGTGAATGCCACCCCCTGACCCCGCCCCCCCCCACTGGGGTGTCATTGACGACATTCCGTGTACATTACACCGTTATCGCCGCCTCAAACTTGCAATAGGTACCACACACTACTGCAGAAAATCTCCTCACTCACGACAAATTTCTTTTGTAGTCCGTTCACCGTGGCCGAACTAGAACTCGAAACCATGAACGGACACAAAAAAAATTGTCCCGTTGAGTGCAGATGTCTGCCAATACTTTACGTATCTACAACTATATACTATATATACTACACCCCCTATATCCTACCTATATCATCTCATATACTACCCTACCTATACGTACCCTACCCCACCTACCTATATAGTAAACTATATACTATAGTATATACTCACTATACCTACTTCACTTCACCCATATACTCACGACTAATATATACTATACTTCATACTATACCATCTATAAAAACTTATATATACTACTTATCATATATATATATTATATATATATAGGATATATATTATATATATAATATATATATATATATATATACTATATATATATATATATATATATATATATATATATATATTATATATATTATAAATACTTTGTGGGCAAGTGGCCACAGGTTAACATTGTGTTTTGGAGAAAATATTTCACAGACAAGGAATTATTAGTTTGGTGTGAACAATTTTTTTTTTTGTAACATGAGAGAGAGAGAGAGAGATGACGACGGGAGACGAGGAGAGAGAGGAGGAGCGCGCGACGACCCAGGAGAAGAGACCGACGGAGAGGAGAGAGAACGTCCGTGCCCCGCACCCCGACCCGAAGAGACAGAGGACGAGAGAGAGGGAAGAGAGAGAGAGGCAGGGAGAGAGAGAGAGAGAGAGGAGAGCGAGAGAGAGAGGAGAGAGAGAGAGAGAGAGAAGAGGGAGAGGAGGAGCGAGAGAGATAAGTTTGAAGATAAGGGTATTCATCAAGTTGTTCTTGAGATGGTGTTGCTGAACACAATAGGAAGGAGAGAGAAAGAGAGAAAGAGAGAGCAAGAGAGAGAGAGAGAGAGAGAGAGAGAGAGAGAGAGAGCAGAGAGAGAGAGATGGAGAGAGAGAGAAGATGGAGAGAGAGAGAGAGAGAGGAGAGAGAGAGGAGAGGAGGAGAGAGAGAGAGAGAGAGGAGATACTTAGATTCGCGCCTGATATTATATATATATATATATTATAGATATTAATATATATATATATATATATATATATATTATATATAATATATATATATATATATATATATATATTATATATAATAATATTATGATATATATAATATGTATATATATCATCATATATATATATATATATATAATATATAAAATACTATATTATATATATAATATATATATAACTTATATATATATACCTATATATATAATATATTTTTTATATATATATTATTATATTTAATCAATATACAATATATATTTTAATTCTCAAGGTTGATAAACCTGAGAAATATCCAGTAATAATAATGTTTAAATATTTAAACGTAAATGTTTAATTTTTAAAACAGCAAGTACTTACTCTTGGTAGAGTTCACAAATTCCTTTGAAAATTAGGCAAGGATTTTACAGTGGGTGTCATTAACCTTCTCCATCCATATGGATTTCCGTGCTTCGATAGGCTTGCCACTTAAATCAGATTTCTCAACAAGGTACAATAATTCTGTGCCTTTCACTAAACTATTTGAAACAAAAACTTGGTCTAAATATTTATCATTTGTGTCTAATATTCTGTTCCAATTCAGCACAAGGCAATCTCTATAATTAGTCCATTTTATTGAATTCCCATTGACAAAAAGGGTAGAATCCTTTGGAATGTCATCTAAATCAAATTTTAATTTTGCCTCAAGTATGTATGGTTGAAGAGGCATTACGACTACAGGCAACTTCTTTCTCAACTTATCAACAATTTTTATAAAAGATGTAACCATCTCACTAATGAAGATTCCTCCTTCTACAGTGGCTTCAGATGATGAATGTTCGGATGATGAATCTTTCAAATCATATACAATCAAATTATTTTCTTGAGGAACTTTTTTGCATATGTCTAATATGTTACAAATCAATACGAAAACAGAATTTGCAGCAATAGGGAAAATTTTCTTTAAAAGATGCTCTATACTTTTTTCATCTAAATCTGACAGAGCTTTTCTTATAAAAGTATAATTCAAAAGTTGTGCAGTATTAAAAAATAATGGATTATAGCGACCAATTATGTAAATATGGTCATAACATGGAATTAAATCCTCAGCTTTTTTCCTTCCCAAGTTAGTATTAATCGAGACTTGATCTTCTTCTAATTCACCATCAGAGATCATATCATATGGGAGATCTTCATCAATTTTTAATGCTGTGTTACTGTTACTTTCTCCTCTATTTTTAATTTGTGTGTGAATTTTACTCTTGGAGGAATGATCTAAAGTCAACTCTGCAGAAGTTTTACTACTAACACCAACTTTTTCATTACATTCTGTTTCAACATCAGTCCCATCACTTTGAGGATTTGGTGAAATAGGATTAAATGGATCAAATGTAGAACATACTGACTCATTAATTTCGTCTTCTATATTATTCTTTAAAGAAATTGCTTCTTTAAACGAAATATTTTGAACAGAGTCGATGGAACTAAATTTGTCCTTCGAAATATTAGTTTCAACGTTTTCCTGTAATTGTTGCAATGAAGAACCTGTAACAGAAATAGAGTTTTCAATTTGGTTTTGGTTATCAATGTTTAGCAAAGATGATGATGAATCTTTAATCTCTTTATTATCCTTACAATTAATAACTTTAGATGAGCCTGAATACTTCTTTGGACCGTGTAAAACATCTATAAAAGGTTCATTTTTATCATTTGTTTCCTTTGCTGCTAATGATTCCAAATTCTCATTCTCTTTAAAATTCTGACAAATGTTTTTTTCACTGTCATTAACTTCCCCAGATAAAATATTTGTTTTTCCTTTTAAATCCATATCACATGGGCCTTTCTCTGCATCATATACAATATCTTTGCCATCAGAATAATTCTCTTGAATAATTGTTTCTTCAACATCTACTGAGGGAGATTTAGCCTCGATATCTGATTTACTAATTTTCAATTCAACATCACAATTACCGCGATATTTTCCTAGTAACTTACTTATAGAAAATAACGAAATATTATCTGATTTGTCAATATTCTCTACGACATTATTGGTTGAATCTACTTTCGAAATATCTGGCTTTTCTGACAATATTTTACATTCCACTCGATGTTCAGGCCTATTCACCTCTACCGAGGCTAAACTAGAATTATCATCATCCTTCTGTAAAGTGTGCTTGGGTAGTCCTAAAGAAGATACTTTTGTTAAATCCATTTCACATGAGGCTTCCTCTGCATGATATACAAAATCTTTGCTATCAGAATAATTCTCTTCAATAATTGTTTCTTCAACATCTACTGACGCTTTTTCATACTCACATTCTTCTGAGGGAGATTTAGCCTCGATATCTGATTTACTAATATTCAATTCAACATCACAATTACCGCGATATTTTCCTAGTAACTTACTTATAGAAAATAACGAAATATTATCTGATTTGTCAATATTCTCTACAACATTATTGGTTGAATCTACTTTTTCTGACAATATTTTGCATTCAACATAATTTTCAGGCCTATTCACCTCTACTGAGACTAAACTAGAATTATCATAATCCTTCTGTAAAGTGTGCTTGGGTAGTTCTAAAGAAGATACTTCTCCTGTTAAATCAATCTCACATAGGGTTTTCTCTGCATCATATACAATATCTTTGCCATCATAATAATTCTCTTGAATATTTATTTCTTCAACATCTACCGACGCTTTTTCATGCTCCCCTTCAACATCTACTGACCCTTTTTCATGCTCACATTCTTCTGAGGAAGATTTAGCATTGACATCTGATTTACTAACATTCACTCCAACATCACAATTACCGCGATATTTTCCTAGTAACTTACTTATAGAAAATAATGAAACATTATCCAATTTTTCAATATTCTCTACGACATTATTGGTTGAATCTACTTTCGAAACATCTGGCTTTTCTGACAATATTTTGCATTCAACTCGATGTTCAGGCCTATTCACCTCTACTGAGACGAAACTAGAATTATCATCATTCTTCTGTAAAGTGTGCTTGGGTAGTCCTAAAGAAGATACTTTTGTTAAATCCATTTCACATGGGGCTTCCTCTGCATCATATACAAAATCTTGGCCATCATAATAATTCTCTTCAATAATTGTTTCTTCAACATCTACTGACGCTTTTTCATACTCACATTCTTCTGAGGGAGATTTAGCCTCGATATCTGATTTACTAATATTCAATTCAACATCACAATTACCGCGATATTTTCCTAGTAACTTACTTATAGAAAATAACGAAATATTATCTGATTTGTCAATATTCTCTACAACATTATTGGTTGAATCTACTTTTTCTGACAATATTTTGCATTCAACATAATTTTCAGGCCTATTCACCTCTACTGAGACTAAACTAGAATTATCATCATCCTTCTGTAAAGTGTGCTTGGGTAGTTCTAAAGAAGATACTTCTCCTGTTAAATCAATTTCACATGGGGCTTTCTCTGCATCATATACAATATCTTTGCCATCAGAATAATTCTCCTGAATAATTATTTCTTCTTCAACATCTATCGACTCTTTTTCATACTCAAAATCTTCTGAGGAATATGTGACTATACTAGAATTATTATCGTCCTTCTGTAAAGTGTGCTTGGGTAGTTCTAAAGAAGATACTTTTCCTGATAAATCCATTTCACGTGGAGCTTTCTCTGCATCATATACATTATCTTTGCCATCAGAATAATTCCCCTGAATAATTATTTCTTCTTCAACATCTACTGACGCTTTTTCATATTCATATTCTTTTGAGGGAGATTTAGTGTCGATATCTGATTTACTAACATTCACTCCAACATCACAATTACCACGATATTTTCCTAGTAACTTACTTATAGAAAATAACGAAATATTATCTGATTTGTCAATATTCTCTACAACATTATTGGTTGAATCTACTTTTTCTGACAATATTTTACATTCAACATAATTTTCAGGCCTATTCACCTCTACTGAGACTAAACTAGAATTATCATAATCCTTCTGTAAAGTGTGCTTGGGTAGTTCTAAAGATACTTCTCCTGCTAAATCAATTTCACATGGGGCTTTCTCTGGATCACATACAATATCTTTGCCATCAGAATAATTCTCATGAATATTTATTTCTTCTTCAACATCTACCGGCGATTTTTCATGCTCACATTCTTTTGAGGGAGATTCAGCATTGTCATCTGATTTACTAACATTCATTCTAACATCACAATTACCACGATATTTTCCTAGTAACTTACTTATAGAAAATAATGAAATATTATCTGATTTGTCAATATTCTCTACAACATTATTGGTTGAATCTACTTTTGAATCATCAGCTTTTTTTAACAATGTTTTACACTCAACATGATGTTCAGGCCTATTCACCTCTACTGAGACTAAACTAGAATTATCATCATCCTTCTGTAAAGTGTGCTTGGGTAGTTCTAAAGAAGATACTCCTGTTAAATCAATTTCACATGGGGCCTTCTCTGCATCATATACATTATCTTTGCCGTCAGAATAATTCTCCTGATTAATTATTTGCTCTTCAATATCTACCGACACTTTTTCATACTCACATTCTTCTGAGGGAGATTTAACATTGACATCTGATTTACAAACATTCCCTCCAGCACCGCCGTGGAACGTTTGTTCTCTATAGGCAATGATGTATTGATAGCCAAGAGATCACCCATGTCTGATGAAAATTTCCAATCTCTCTGGCATAGAGGCTCTCATTTCTTGTTCTTTCTGACAATGTTTTACATTCAACATGATGTTCAGGCCTATTCACTTCTACCGAATCCAGATCTGAAAATGTTTCTGATAAATCATTAACATTTTCATTACATAAACTTTCATCAGAATTTTCTTGATCAGTAAATATCTCCGCTTCCATTTCTAAATCAACTTGAAAGTCTGATTCAGAAGCTTCCATTTCTTTTCCACCTTTTAAGTCTGATTCAGAAGCTACCATTTCTTGTTCAGCTTTTAAGTCTGATTCAGAACAAACAGTGGTTTCATATTTAGCGTCTAATTCCAAAGAAGCAGTAAGCATAGGAGATTTAGAATTGACATCTATATTTAGAACATTTGCTCCAATATCACAATTACCACGATATTTTCCTATTAACTTACTTATAGAAAATAACGAAACATTATCCGATTTTTCAATATCAAATTTCTGTTTGATTTTAGGATAACAAGAGGATTCCATAACTTTTTCAGCTACTGTAGAATTTGGAACTTTCCCAGATTTTTGAAAAGTTCCTTTTGAAAGTTGTTTTGGAATTGAAACATTAGATACTTTTTCGGAAACTGTAGTTCTCTCTTTTATTTGAGATGAACCACTCCGACTCATCGCACAGTTTCTATCTTCATCCCTATCAAATATAACTTTGCGAGATGACATGAAACATTCTTGTTTATTTGATATTTCCAAACCACCAGAATCCCCATCACAAGGTGACACAATATTTCTAAATGTGCTCAACCATTCTTCACTGAAAAAGAGCAACTTATCATCAGAAGTACCAATGCTATCAATAGTGTCTATCAGATTTTTTAGATGATGTTCTGAATACTTTGCAAGAGGATCTGCAGAAATTCTCATTTTATTTAAGGCTACACTAGTAAAATCAGCGACACTCAAGCTGATTTTTTTAAAAATATAACAGAAATGGAGAAACAATTCATCTGTAACAATATAACTATTGGGGTGATTTAACATCAACACATGTAGCCTTTGGTGTGAGACAGATGAATCAATAATCATTACTGGTGGGATAGGTGGAAAAAACATGAAATCTGATTCAAAATCTAGAACTCTCTCCACATTACTTTCAAAATCATTCAGAACTTCTTTCATCTCATCAAAAGTTTTCAAGGCTGTAGAAATTGAGGCAACTTTATCTATTGGTTGAGCTGCTTGTAATGGATGAATACACCTAAATTCTTGACACAATTTATATATACTTTTAGAGAAAAGAAACCCAATGTCAGTTACAAGTACCCATAATGTATTATGTGGCATTAAAGTTTTTTTATGCTTAATGTAATCCAATAAATCTTCAGCACGAATATCTTCTGATATAATGCATATCTGAAAAATTTTAAACTTTAATGTATTTTTTTAATTTCTTTAATAACGAAATTTACTACATGTTTTAATTTATACTGTGAAGCACTATCTTAACTTACTTTAGGGTTTTTGAGTTTTTCTAAGTAGTATTTGTGGTGAAAGCTTCCCAACACGACAATTTTATCATATTTTAAAATCCTGAAAGGAATATATATATATATATATATATTATATATATATATATATATAATATATATATTATATATATATTATATATATTATATATAATATATATATATATATATATTAGTGGATTTTTAATCGGCAGAATTTGACGAAAACGATGATGATTAATTGTAAATTTTGATGTTGTCGATTAATTGAAAAAGTTAATATTTTAAAATCTCTCTCTCTCTCTCTCTCTTCTCTCTCTCTCTCTCCTCTCTCTCTATATATATATATATATATTATATATATATAATATTATATATAATATATATATATATATATATATATATATATTATATATATATAAATATATATATAGATATTATATATATATATATATGCTAGCGGGTTCAACCTTCCAAAATTATTTAAGCGATCAATTTTGATTCCTTAAGTCTCTTAATAATATTAATAATAATAATAATAAATAATAATAATAATAATAATTAATAATAATAATATAATAATAATCATAATAATAATTGCAGTAGATGTCATGTTTTTTTCTCTAGCTGATGCAGATGTTTGATATTATATATATATTTATAAATGTATATATATATATATATATATATATATATATTATATATATATATATATATATATACTATATATATATATATAATATATATATATATATATATATATATAATAATTATACCTAATATTAAATTCGTTTTAGCACCAATCTATTAATATTAATTCTTACAAAGGGTGTGGGATAGGGAGACCCACTCTTACACGAAACCCACCAAACCTTTTCCCCAACCTCCGACCTTAATGAAAGAGATTTACAATGGATTATATACTTTTTACACTAGCCATGAAAGTCAAATATATGGTTTTGCTTGAGAAACATATTTTTACCTGCCTTTTTCTGCTGGAGTCTTGTTTCTCTTTTTCTTATTATATTTTGA
Organism: Trachelipus rathkii; assembly: GCA_015478945.1. Taxonomy (NCBI): domain Eukaryota; kingdom Metazoa; phylum Arthropoda; class Malacostraca; order Isopoda; family Trachelipodidae; genus Trachelipus; species Trachelipus rathkii. The sequence goes on along the minus strand of JABUQX010039838.1, from coordinate 30,407 downwards.
TCACAGCATTGCTAAAAAAAAAAAAAAAAAAAATTACTCTTCTCACCTTCCACACTAGTTTTTGGGACAGGCAAGTTATTTCCTTGCAAGCTTACTCAAGCGTGGGTAAACATTTTGCTTAACTTTCCACCAACTAATAGGATCATCATTTGTATCTAGTCGTTTTTCTTGGTGATAGTTTTCAATCATTTGCACTAAATCGGTTGCACTACATGAGTGTTTCTTCATCACTACTGGGACTGTAGAAATTCTTGTAGTGAATCTGTTATTGATTACTTCTAGGAGGTGTTGGTTCTGTACATATGGTTTTTTCCTATTAATGGGTGGCGAATTAATTAGACTGTTCAGATTTGAAGTTTTTCAACTGCAAACACAAAGTAACGATTCTTGTTCTAATATGTGTTACAAAAAACTTGCCTTATAATGGGGATTAGGTAAGTTGCAATAGTATGAAGATCATTAATTTCCACAGAAAAAAAGTTTTTCTAGCTCTAGTTTTATTACATCTTTCATTCTTTTTAAACCATTCATCATTTTCATTTTGAAGATGGATCAAAAATGCTTCCTTAGCGTTGAGATAAAGTATTATATCGGAACAGAAGTTGTAGAGGTGCTGATGCTTTTAGGATTCAAATAATCTTCGGACTCCGTTGACTCAAATTATAATGAACTTCATGCTGCGAGGTTCATGAGTCATCATACACAGTTGAGTCGAGTTCCCATGTCTCTTCATTTAAAGTTTGCATTCAGATCCCATCTTTAATATTTTTATTATTAAAATTCTTATTAAACTCAACAATAAACATCCGCCCAACATCCACAGGGCAAAGCGCGAATGCGGATGTGGATCTTTAAAAATGTGCGGATGCAGATGTTACCTGCATCACTAAATAATAATAATAATAATAATAATAATAATAATATATAATAATAATAATAATAATATATAATAATATTTTTATATATAAAATAATAATAAGGAATAATAATTAATAATAATAATAATATAATAATAATAAAAATAATAAGCGGGATATCATGAAAATGAAAAAGTATTTATTAATGGAAAAGAGGAGACATATTTCTAATGTTCTAATGATTTCTTAGGTTTTAGCTAACCCCTTCATATATGTATAAAATATTTAGACCAGGGACTAAATGTAAGGTTTCAAAGTTTGCAATGATAGCAAATTGGCTACCTCAGTAGAATAAATGAGGATGTATTAAAGATTTTAAAAAATAAGGAGGGAGCTGTAAATCATTGATGGATGAGCAGGTTCATTCTTTCTTCAACTTAAGTCCTTCTTCATCCCCCCTAATCCCGATGGTTCGATCGAGGTTTGTTTTCTGGCGATTCAGTGTGTATCGGAGGTGGGAAAAATTCTCGTTCTCCTATCACTCCAACTAATCATTCAGCCAGAAATTGTTGCAGAGATACTCTGCTGGAGCAGTGGCTATCATCAAACAAAAGTGCACTAACCTCCTTGGTCTTCCTACTAACAAATCTTTCTGACCTCTTGCCAAAAACATCTCTAACAACTTCTGTAAATCTCCCTTTCCTCTTCTTATTCGATCTGATCGGTTCTGTTGCTAATTCTCCAACTGAAAAGGCCAATCTCTTCAGCCTCCTATTTTCCTCTAACAACCCTGGACGATTCTGGCATTCTCTAACTCCTCTCAGGTGTCCTATGTCTTTGCCTGTGATTACATTTGATCGGGTGCATGAGCCCCTGAAATCTATGAACGTTAGGAAGACGGGTGGCCCGGATGGCATTCCTCCCTGAGTTTTGAGGGAGTGTGCTTCCGTGCTAACCCGACCCTGCGTTTTAACTATACTCTCTATTGTACAATACAAGATCTTTGACTCGTGTTGGAAGCTCGCAACATATGCTTTCGACCCTATTCCAAAAAAGGAAGCCACTCTGATCCTTCTAACTATCGTCTATAGCTCTCACTTGTATTCTAAGATCTTTGAAACCCTTCTCAACTCTCACTACTTAGATCATCTGGAAACTCATTCCCTTCTTTCCGATCGCCAGTACGGCTTTCAGCGTTCGAGGTCTACTGGCGATACACTTTCTTATCTAACCGATTATGGTTTTCCGCTTTTAGGAACTACGGGAAGACTTGCGTGGTGGCGCTTAACATATCCAAAAAAAAACATTTGACTGACTATGGCACGCGTCACTGCTTTCCAAGCTTCCCTCTTTTGGGTTTCCTCCTTTTCTTTGCTTAATTATGTCTAGCTTTCTTTCAAATCGCTCAATATCGGCTGTTGTTGTTGGGGAGACTTCTTCTGCTGTTCAATAGTGGTGTTCCTCAGGTTCGTCTTATTCTTCCTACTTTTCATTTACTGATCTTTCGCGTGCACATTAACTGTATTCCATCCCTTACGTTGAAGTCGACCCTTTCATTCCTTCAACTCATTCATTCTACTCCTTTTTTACTCTAGAATTGCCTCTCGTCTTAATCTTTCTGATTCTATTCTCGTTGATCTGGATAGAATTTCCGCATGGGGTCGCCTCAACCTTGTGAAATTCAATTCTTTAAAACCCAACTTCTACAAATCTCCTTCTCTAAAACACCTAACTTTCCTATCTCTTTTGGCGGTTCTCTCGTCACTCCTGTTGACAATATAAATATCCTTGGCCTTAACATAAACAAATTTTTTTTTGAAAACCTCACATCACAACGGTTGCTAGGCGACCTCTAGAAACTGGGAGTTCTGTTTAGACTGCGAGACTTTTTTTCCTCTTCTCAGTTGCTCCAGCCATACAAGGGTCTATACCGCCCTTGGTATTGAGTACTGCTCTCATATCTGGGGGGGGGCTCCTGTTCCACCCTTCCTTTTGGAAAGGGTCGAGTCAAAGGCCAAAAGGTTTATAAACCGTTCTGTACTTTCCAGTTCATTTGACCTTTTATCTCTATAGCACGATGTTGGAGCTTTATCTCTATTCTATAGGTACCCAAGCGGCAGTGCTTCGAGGGGAACTATCACTCACGTACCACCACCTTAACGACGCCCTCGTAGCACAAGGGTGCTGTATCTGCCCACGTTTTGTGATTGATATTGGTAACTCCAGGCCTAGTTTGGTGCGGTGGCCTCCTTCTTTAAAGCCACCTCTGTTCTGTGGAATTATCTTCCATCTTCATGTATTTCCTGCCTGAATTTAATCCCCTCACTTTAAAGCCTGCGTTTGTGGTCATCTGCGTAACTTGCGCTTTAGAGGGTGAATTTTTGAGCGTACTACACCCCCTCCTCTAATAGGGCTATGCCCGTGAGTGGTGGTGACAACTAAAAAAAAAATCTCATTGGAGTGGGCAGATATTGTGGCAAATGAACGCCGAATCCCTTACTCACCCCATCCAAAAATCATTCAGATTATCCCAGAAAATCGCACTCTCAACATTACCCTCAGATGGACCATATGTCGCAACCACACATTCTTTGATCTTTTCAAACTTAAATTTAACCTTTAGAATTCTAGTACTCACATGCACAAAATCTACCGTAGCTCTCTACCACAAGTTCCACTCATCAGAATTGCAAATCCATTCTATCCCCCTCCAATCCTTTCCACACCAACACAACACATTTCACACCACACCACTCATTTTCACATTTCCTTTCATCTTGTTTCAGTCCACAGCGAGCAAATCAAATTGCCCTTTCTAAATTACATCGATCACCTCTCTCCTCTTCTTCCTCAACAAATTCTCTGACGTTGCCAGGTATCCATACTGATTCATACATTTTTGCCGAAATATAGAAGGCCACTTACGGAATTCCTGGCAAAAGATAAGTGATAGTGGGCAGCCAACCCATCTACCAATGTCCTTAGTCGCCTTCTACGACAGCAGGACATAACGAGTCAAGCAATTTCTCCCCACACAAAATATAGGATAATATAAGGAAGATAGGGATGTCTGTACGATGTTGCTAGAAGAGGGGTGTGCGGATTCATCACAGTACTGTGCTATCATGAATGTCAGGATAAAAGATCTGGGGTCTTAAGATGTTGTCTGGAAGATGAGTTGGATATGTACGCAGAACAGAAAGGCGAACCATTAGGCACTAGAGTATGATCATACATACCATAAGCAAAATGGCTATATATATTTATTTATTTAAAATATTATTTAAATATTTTAATAATATATAATATATATATATATATATATATATATATATTATAGATATAATATATATATATATATATATATATATTTATTGAGTTTTATATTGTCCAAAATTCTTAATATTTGTTCAATTAATCAGCAAAAATTGACGATGACGATGAGAAAAAATATGCCAATTTTGCCAGTTGACGATGACGAATTAATCGTCCCATCCACTATATATATATATACCTGGAAAAAAACAACATACATATACGTATATATATATATACATATATATTATATATATATATCTTATATATAACTACTATATATATATAATATATATATTATATATATATATATATATATTATATATATGCAACAATTATTCATTATCGAATGTAATCACATTTTATTGTTCTTGGTTATAAAATATTTTTGTATATTTGACTTGAATACGTCTTAAGAATTACGTAATATTGTTGCCCAGAACACGCCCTTAAAATGGTAGAGTTAGTAACTCTGTTTTTAAAAATGTAAGGTTGGTAACTCTTGTTTTTGATTGGGGAGTAACGAAAAAAATATAAGCTTGTGAAAACGTTTAAAAGACTGTTCAAAGAATTACGTTTATAAAATTGTAAAAATACAAATAAATAAAATAAGCATATTAATAAATAATAACCGGAACAAACTTTTAATTAACTCCCGTGAAATAAAATAAGAAGAAAATAATAATAAAATAGAAGGAAAGAAAAATATACTGTTTTGTTGATAAAGGCCTAGACCCTAAGCCTTTCTAAATATGGTGATTTTCCATCGTGACTGAACTACAACCTCCTGATATATATATATATATATATATATATATATATATAATATATATATATATATATATATATATATAATATATATAATATATATATATATATATATATATTAATATATATCATATATAATATTTAATATATATATATATATATATATGTCAGCCTCCCGAAAGCAACCATGCATGTAACAAAAAAACTAAACCAGACACAGCAAAAAATATATAAAGATTTTATTAATCAGGAGACATTTTCAACCGAGTGAAATTATATAAAAAAAAAAATAACGGTTTTTGAAAAATTTAAAATTGTTAAAAATGTTGGAAAATCTGTTATGATAATAATTTTTGGAGGAACAACGCAAGGAGCTCCAACGCTCGAGGAGAACGTTAAAGTTTGCAAATGTCGATTTTTTTATTAAACTAAAAAGATATTGCCCAAGGGTAACCAGAAAGATGGACAAAGGCGGGGATCCCGGCCTCCCGGGTGACGACGGGGGGGGGGGGACTCCGTCCCCCCCTCGTACCTCCGTCGGCTCGAACCCCTTAAAAAGAAAAAAAAGAAAAAATTACATTTCTTCCCAGAGCCTAATTAAAAAAAACAATTTCTGGAAAAACTCTGCTGCTCGGTAGTTACTACTGCAAAATGGAAGGTTAACGAGGAGCGTACGCTGCCAGCTCTAAGATTTATACTAATATTTAAGTTTCTAATAAATGTCAAGGAATAAAATAAATTTTTTTTAAGTTTTCATCGATGAAAAATTGCTTGCTGAAATAAAAAATGTTAATTATTTTCTTGGTTGTTTTATAGTTTTTTGTTTAACAAATGATGCTTTCGGGAGGCTTGCCATATATAATATATTATATAAGTTATATATATTCTATTATTTATATATATATATATATATAATTATATATATATATATAAATATATAATATATAATATATATACTATACTATAATATTTACTAATATATAAATATATATTATATTATGAAATAAATTACGAATGCGTAAAATACTATTTATCGATAAAAGTTAAAAAAGAAAAATATCAGTGAAATTAATAAAATAATTACGGCTACTTACGCGCGTTAAATTTTAATAGAATAAAGCTCTATATGTCTGCATTCATAATATAATAACAATAATACAGAGACAAGCCTCAATTTTGAATATAAGTGATAAAAAAATATAAAAGAAAAAAACTTTGAATAAAACTAGGTCCAGACCTAGTTTAGAGCCATAGCCTATTGTACTAATTGTTCTTGGGCCTAGATAAGTTACAACTTATAGTTAAGTGAAATATTAAGAACATTATAAATAAAAAGACAATAAGAAATAAGTGAAATATTAAGAACATTATAAATAAAGAGACAGTAAGGAAGCTACTTGGGACTAAAAAAAACTGTCCCAGACAAGCCTAATGAACCCATTTTTGTAACAATAACTACATAAGCTTACTATGATATTTGTTTAGTTGAAGTGAGTCAAGCGATTTTACTGCAAAATAACTAATAAAACAGTGAAATAAAATATTTAAGTGAATGCACATTTAGGACGGTGATGAAAAAAAAATTAAAACAAGAATTTTACTAAACTCTAATATAGCCTTTAATAAATAGGCTACTGACTTAGTGTAGGCATTAAATAAACTTACTTAAAAGGCAAAAGCCTAACGTGTGAAAAAAAAATTGTCTTTCGGCTATTCAGAAAATCTTGTGAGTACAACGATGGTTGCGACAAGAAACAGGACTGGTACTCATAATTTAAATAGTGTACTGTCTGGAATTTCCATACATCAGGTAGATGTTGAAGCAAATGAAATAAATAGACTAAATGAAAATGATGATCGCAGCCCCATTCCTATCATATCGGGTGAGGGTGATCGTTCTTACACCCCATCCCCCGAACCACTTCGAAGAAAAAGTAAAGTACTCTCTGTTCATTATTTTTATCGTTTTGAAAGTCGAGATGTGGGAAAACAGTTAGGCAAAGTGGAATCCTTATTTTGAATCTTATTATTGAGGACAATATTGAAAAAGTCTAACTTCTTGGTCCTCTCCTTCCTTCTACCATAATCGCAGATGTGGGAAAACAGTTTAGGCAAAGTGAATCCTTATTTGAATCTTATTATTATGAGGACGAATATTGAAAAAAGTCTATACTTTCTGTGGTACCTCTCGCTTCCTTCTACATAAACTTTCGAGAATGAATCCGCCCCCCCCCCCCCCAACGACCGAACAATATAAGTGAATCTGGTTCACCTGGTTAAAACTGAAACGCATGCTCCATCTAATAAAGAGAGAGCTGAAACCTTATTTCAGCAGGAACTTAAGCCTGTTGAGAAGCCCACTACCTACATTAACATAAAGAAGAGGTAATATGTTGATACAGGACTTACATAGGTGAAGATGGTAGGAAGCTCTTCTGATAGGAAGCGCGAATATAGTTAATTATAATGTAGTAATTATAGGGGAACCTTGCTCGCAGAATTATGAAATGGGTATGTGGCTGTTTGGCTGCCAACTGATGGAAATTTGGAGTGTGAGGGGGATGATACGAAAGGTTAACACTATCGAAAATTCTGTATAATATTGGGCAAGTGATGAAGTAGGTGTATAGTTAGTAGTGAAAACGTGTGTATGGGGTTTTTGTTGCATGGTGGCTAGAGAAGGTAATAGGTTTGATTTATGGATGAGTTGATTAGCGAAGGCAGAGGGTAGATGGGTAGAGGGTGTAGAAGTTGTAAGTAAGTGGTCAATTCTTGAAGGTAGTATTTGTGAATTACTTTGGTGATGATCGAGTACGGGGGATGAAGGTGTGTGTTATGTGATTGGATCTGGAAGTTATGTTATAGTATAGTCGTTTATGGAGGTGTATTAGTTGTTCCGAGGGATTTTGGAGGGTTGTCCTTAAACTTCTTATATTTTATGTTCTCCATCATTATTTCTGCTCAAATTTAAATTGGGGGAATTTAGTGTATTAAGTGTGTATCAGGGAAGCTATATGTATGCTGGTATTGTGTGGTGCGAAAGATGCTGGCGTTTGATGTAATGATATTGTGGTTTTAGATTGTGAATAGACAAGTGGTGCGTTTAGTGTGTTGGTAGAGTGATGTGTGGATCATAATCTTTTCATTAAAGACATAATTTGATTTGAGAATGACTGAGGGATAAGAGACAGAAGAATGAAATTGGTATTTATTGTAACTGCGTAACAGTAGGTATCTGCTAGTAATGACATTGACTGGATAGCCTAAGCTCTATGGCAGGATGTTAGTGATTAATTATGTGTGGGTGGTGGTGGTAGGCTTCTTGAATGGAATCAAAAGTAATGTATGACGTATGTATGACGTGTGTAAGAATAAATGGTGTCAAGTGATTGGGTTGTATTAATGCGAATGAGGCAGGGTTGTGTATGCCTCCTGAGGTATTCATATTTGTAGTATCTGAGAGTGGGGTTATGAAAAGAATAGAGGTGGGGGTTGGTCTAGTGAATGGTGTTAGCAATGATGGAAGAATGAATGGAGTGGAGGTGCCCTCCCTATTATACTGCGGATGATTTGGGTTTGTGTGGCGAATATGAAGATAGTGTTTAGAGGATTGGTAGAGAGATTTGGTATGTGTGTTGCTAAAAAGAGGGTTGAAAGTAAACGTAGATAAGAGATAAGAGTAAGGTAATGGTTGTGAGTGAGGACAGTCCTAAGTGTGAAGTTATGTTAGATGGTGAGCAGCTGGAACAAGTGTCTGAGTTTAAATATTTAGGGTATATGTTGGATGAGAAGGGAAAGGGATAATGCAAAGTGTAGTAGGAAAGTTGTGGAATGGCAGAAAGTGGCTGGTGCATATTAAAATCGTTGGTGGATGTAAAGGGGACAAGTCTTGAGTGCGCTAGAGTCTTACATGAGGGTATGTTGTTACTGGTATAGTAGTGAGACTATCATCTGGAATAAGAGGTATAGATCTAAAGTACAATGTGTTCAGTTGGACAACCTTAGAGGCGTGTTAGGTGTGAGAAGAATTGATAAAATGAGGAATGAACGTATTAGAGAGTTGTGTGGTGTGAAGAAAGGGGTACTTTAGATCTATACTCTTTTCCATGACCAATAGTCTACTACTAAATCATTAACCACAGGTAACAACAATACCCTCATTGTAAGCCCCTAAGGCACTCAAGACTTAGTCCTTACATCCACCAACGATTTAATTGCACCAGCCACCTTCCTGCCATTCACAACTTTCATCTAATCTCTACATCATCCGTTCTTTTCATCCAACATATATCCTAAAAATATTTAAACTCAGACACTTTGTTTTCCAGCTGCTCAACCATCTAAACATAACTTCACACTGAGGACGTTCCCTCGCTTACAACCATAACCTTACTCTTATCTCAAACTCTCTCAAACCCCTCGCTTTACACACCCTGCCAAGATCTCTCTACCAATCCTCTCAACTCTCTTCAGATCACAACACAAAAACAAATCATACCCGCAATAATAGGTAGGGCACCTCCCACTCTCTTCCATTCTCTCATCAATTCTAACACCATACCCTGCCACCCACCTTAATGTCTTTATATATATTAACAAATTGAATAACCAAGGAGACATAACACATCCCTGCTACTCCGCTATTAATATTAAACCAATCCATTAAAACACCATCTATATATATATATATAATATACTATTTAAATCATTATAATATTATATATATATATATATATTTAATATATATTATATTATATATATATATATATATATATATATATTATATATATATTATATATTTATATATATATATATATATATAGGGAAAGATGTATTTCATTAACAACAAAAAAATTTCTTCATTCCATTCTCATATCTCAAAAAACTACAATAGCTACAGGGAAAAGATATACATTTTTGGAATCCTTGATAATATTTGAGAAAACCCGAAACTGTTTTTAAAAAAAAACAAAATCTCCAAAACTACAATAGCTACAGCGAAAAGGAATACATTTTTGGAATCCTGTAAAAATTTAAATAGGAATGTAAAAAAAAAAAAAAATTATTGTTAATAATTATAGTAATATGATTAGAGAGCCTATTTAGAGACCTTTCTATTGGGTTACTCGTTAAAATAAATAGACTTTCTAAATTAATTTTGCTTTATTTTTTTTTTACTAAAAAATACCCAAGGGAATACCGCACTGATGGCAGGAGGCGGGGTCTCTCGGCCTTCGTCCGGGAACTACGGGGTAGGACTTAATTCCGCCCCTCCGGGGAGGGGCGGAGGAACCCCGGACCCCAAATACCAAAGAGCGGTGGTTCCGGAGACCCTCGCCGCTAGGGGTTATGGAAAACGTCCCCGCCCTGTTGTTCCCGTCGGCTCGAGCCCCTACTTGCCGTGTAATACCTTTACAAATAATAATATATATTATATATATATTTATAATATATAATATATATATAGTACTATATAATAATATATTATATATATATATATATTATCATATTATGTTCCCCTCCTCCTAAAAAAAATAGCCAATATTTATTTTATTATTTATTATTTTTTTTTTTTACATTTTCTTACTACAATTTTACAAGGATTCCCAAAAAATGTATTTCCTTTCGCTGTAGCTATTTGTAGTTTTTTAGATATCTGATTGAAAAATAATATTTTGCTGTTATGAAATAATATACAGCCATATATATATATATATATATATATATATATATATAATATATATTATATATATTATATATATATATTTATATATTATAATATATATATATATATATATATATATATATATATATATATATATATATATATATATATATATATATATATTATATATATATATATAATATATATATATATATTAAAAAAAAATAATGATAATTTATGTTTTGGACAATAAGCTTCAAAGAATAAATAGGTGTGCAAAAAGTTTTAATAAGTTCTTTAAGATAATTTACAGAAAACTTAATATATGAAGCTTGCCAATTAAACTTTTATACAGATAAAAATAACAATTTACTTTGGTAGCAATTTTTTTTTTTTTTTTTCAAATATTACGTAATAAGCATAATATAAAAATTGCATACCTTGAGCTATCTACATTTGAATCAGCTGCTCTCGTAACTGGTTTTGTGGTTGCTTCACATTTCGACTGAAAAGGAAAAAATAATAAATAAAAAATTATGTACTAATTTGTTTCATAAATAATTTTGAAAAATGCAAGAAACACAAAGTCTGTGGATAAAATGCAGAATTTCACCAAAAAAAAAAAAAACAAAAAAAAAAAAAAAGGTAAAAGATGTTTATGGAAAAAAACAAAAACATTCAAACAAAATAAAGATTTAATTACTATCTAAAAATCTTCAGAGAGAGCTCCAGAATAAATCCAATATTAATATAATAAATATGCCTTTTATTAAGGTTCCAAATTCAAACAACAAAATCAAAATCTTAAAAACCTCTCTTTCTTTATTCAATAATTAATATCTGAGGGCAAGACCTAGCCTTTTATTATTCACTCGCCACCAAATATCAGTTTCACTCAATGTCCTCAAAACTTGTTATTTCTTAACCCCTTATTTATACTGAAACAAAGCATAAATACTTTACTATAAAGAAAATAAAAAGAATACACCACAAAAAAAAAAAAAACTTCATAGTAAAAATAAACTATAAAAAAAAATCCAAAATACATTCCAGTCAAAAGCAGATCAAACAAAAAACAATTTTTATATATCTCTCTCTCTCTCTTTCCCTCTCCACATATTCTTTTATGCTTTTAACAATCACTCTACTCCTAGTAAAGATGTCAGCCAGCTGATGCTCAGTATCCACCCATTCCACAGCCGTAATCTTTTCTTATAAAATTCACTTAATCCAAGTCATATCTGTTTTTAAACCTTTACCCAACACTTTCATTTCCAAATATAAAGCATTCTTCAGAGTCTTACGGACTGTATACACTCTTATAGGTAATCTCTCACCACGAACACCCTCTCTCCAACATTACTCTAAAAATAATCCTGCTTTAATACCCTCTATAAACCCCATAGCCTCAGCTACTATGGTGGACCTAGTACCCTTTTCATACATCTAGATTTCATACTTGAGGATTTACCCTCTCCTTATTACCATAAGATATATCCATATAGATTTCAACTTTCACCTTGTCTTCAAGTTTTCCTAACCAAATCCCCAATCCCTTTTAAAGACATTGATCAATTTTCTTAATTCTTCAACCTTAACTACCTTAAAATCCCACTTCTATCACTTACAGCATAAGCTAAATATGGCCTGGTCTGACCACTTAATCAATTCATTTGACCTACTAAAGACCTATATAAAGTTAATTCCCTAATATTCCTTTTTATATCCCCCAAAATTTCCTTTTTCTAAAATATTAATTCCTTCCATGTATTTTTCCTTCCTCTGCCAGACCCTTTCTAAACAATCCTGTACATTCACATTAATATATTCAAACCAAAAAACCTCTTCAAAGCCTATTTCTAGTCTTTTTTTTCATTTTTTTATTACTCCATTCATAAAGACCTTTGAACCCCCAAAACAAAAATCATCTACATGTGTACACATAATCCACACTAATTTTCCTTCATTCTTCCAATAAAATAATGCTGGTTCAAACTTACTCTTCTGTCCTCCCAATTCTTTAATAAATGAGACTATCTTATCATACCATTACCTAGTTGCATCTTTAAGCCCATAAACAGTTTTCTTCAATTCCCACACCCCTTTTTTCTTAGCTTCTTTTGGAGGGATGACATAAACACTTCTCTTTATCAATAGAATTGCAATCTCATCCCTTACTTTTTGTAACGCTCAAACAGATCTTTAACACCACACCTGAACACGTAGGAGCTTCTGTAATAGTTTTCCCCTTATTTCTCAAAACCCATAGCCACCAATCTGGTCTTACATACCCATTTATTAT